>CAJNDS010001990.1:558703-608703 GCA_905221605.1 Symbiodinium natans
TTTAGGATTTAGGCAAGCTTTTAGAGGGCATTGAGGGTTTTCGGGGTGTTCGGGCCTTTGGGGGCCTTTGGGGCCTTAGTAGCTGAGGGGTTTCGGACTTCAGCTCCTGAGCGCTTTAGGGTTTAGGGTTTAGGGTTTTGGGGTTTAGGGTTTAGGGTTTGGGGTTTAGGGGTTGGGGCCTGTCTCGGTCCCGATCGTCCCGCCGGTCTCTGTCATTTCTGTCATCCTGGCAAATGGCTTCGGGTTTAGGGTCTAGGGCTTGGGGTCTATAGGGCATAGCGGCTTGGCGTTTAGGGTTAACGGGTTTCGGAAGTGTCGCGCGGCGACTGGGATCCTGTCATCAGCGTAAGCCGACCCCCCCCCCCCCCCCCCCCCCCCACCCTCACCCCCAGAAAAACATCTCTAAGCCAACACGCTGGCTTTCCCAAGATACGATGTCACCATACCACCTCCCCTAGAAACGCCACAGACACAGGTTGTTTCAGGTTGCCCTGTGATTTTGCATACATCAAAATAAACAGTTTCAAAGGAGACTATAGATTAGGGGGCAGCTTGCAAGCATTCGGCCATGGGATCTGCAGGTGCGGCTTCGGGTTGGGGTTAGCCTGCAGCACGTAGTACCAGCAACCCGGAAGACCTTCCGAAAGAACAGGGCATAAAGCAGTCAAACCTGCAGGGGCCCCCAAAAAGTTGAAGACACTTTGAAAGGGGGAATTTTCGAAGGCCTCTCAAGAGGTATGTAAGCCTTATAAAGGGTAGATAGGGGAACTACACAGAATTGCAGGAGGTCCTACAAGGACCCTGCAGGTGCCCGGAGATATCGATCTCTCTCCCCCTTTGGGCTTTGACCCATTCGATACCCCCCAAAACGCGACGAAACCTCCCAAGCAGGTACCGCTAACTTTCGGAAGCTCCCAAAACAAAAAAAGACTCAACAACAAGCGCAAATCCATCGCCACCCCCCCCCCCCCCCCCTCCCCCCCCGAAAAAAAATAAAACTCAACCCCCTTCTTCTGATCTGTGACACCTCCCCTGGCCTGCTGGACATGACGCCTACGGGCCTTCTAAAAACGAGCCTAACCCCTGAAATTCTAAACCTTGAGATGGTCCCCCTTATACTAACAGTCTTTCATCGGGATTACAACAGGGGGTACTATGATACCCGATCAAGGACTGCTAGAAAAAGGGGGGACATCCCAAACCCTAAACCCCAAACCCTAAAACCCAAACCCTAAACCCTAAACCCCAAACCCTAAACCCTCGGAACCTATCTGAGCCTCTTGCACTTACAGGCATCGAGCCCGCGCCTTCCACGTCCGCTCATCGCGAGGCGGAGCTCTCCTGAGAGGTTTAGGGTTTAGGGTTTAGGGTTGAGGGTTTAGGGTTTAGGGTTCAGTGATCCAGCGTTTCGGGTTGAACTAGGGTTTAGGCGTTGGGGTGTAGGATTTAAAGTTTAGGGTTTAGGGTTTAGGGTTGAGGGTTTAGGGTTGAGGGTTCAGTGGTATAGGTTTCTCCACCCAGGACGGTTTCGGCATTTAACTAGTTACTTACGTTCCTGTATGGCTTCACCCAAAACCCTGTAAACTTACAAGCCCTAAATCCTAAACCCTATAGCCCTAAAACCCTAAACCTTACAAGCCCTAAACCCCTATGAACCCTAAACCTTATAAACCCTAATACCCAAAATACCCTCCTATAAACCCTATAAACCTTATGAACCCTCTAAACCCTGTAAACCCCAAACCCTAAACCCCTTAACCCTACAACCCCACACCTCTACTTCAGCCAGCTGTTCAGGATTGAGGCGACATCCTGTGCGCTGCTGGCCCATCAGCGAAACCGAAAGAGGGCTTGTGGCTCCGGCTTTCGGGGCTTTAGGATAGGATCTAGGGTTCAGGGTTGAGGGTGTCGGTTTAGGGTGTAGATTTGGGGTTCAGGGTTTTGGGTTTTAGGGCTAGGGGCTTGAGGTTCTGGCTTAGGGCTTATAGGCCTAGAAGACGGCGTTTGTCTAGAGCATCTTCAGCATCGTCTGCACGTTGAGAGCTTCAGGTGTGTGGCAATGATGTAAGGAAGTGATGGGTGCACGACGGCCTCGGTGTAGGACTCTGCAGTGTTTCGAAGTTCGGCCAAACCCTAAAACCTAAAGCCAGGACCCTAAACCTGTAACCCTAACTCCACTGTAGCGAAGGGCACGTTGGCGTCGGGATGAAAGGCTTGGTTCTGCTGAAAAAGTGCAGAGCAGCATTCCCGATAGCCTCAAAGCTGGACCTACCTGAAACCCACAGAGAACCCCTAAACCCCTAAACCCCTAGACCCCTAAACCCCTAAACCCCTAAACCCCTAAACCCCTAAACCCCTAAACCCCTAAACCCCTAAACCCCTAAACCCCTAAACCCCTAAACCCCTAAACCCCTAAACCCCTAAACCCCTAAACCCCTAAACCCCTAAACCCCTAAACCCCTAACCCCTAAACCCCTAAACCCTAAACCCCTGAACCACTGGCCTCCAAAAGCCCAACAAGCACCCCCAACACAAAACGCCACCTTTCCGAAATGTTCAAAAGACCTCGAAAACCCCCCCTAAATCACCGCAAACGAACCAAACAACCCTAACCAAACATATAATATAGGGGCCTTAGTAGTTAGAATAGGGTTTTGGGGGGTTCTCCTAGTATAACCATAAAGGAACTATCATAAGGGAAGACTACCCCTAAACCCTAAACCCTAAACCCTAAACCCTAAACCCTAAACCCTAAACCCGACCCCTTTGTTACGGCTCCTGTCTCTTTCCCGGTCGTCTCGGCGATCCCTGTCATCTCGGCGACGGTCCTCGCAGCTCTAAGGGTTTAGGGTTTAGGGTAAGTTTAGGGTTTAGGGTTTAGGGTTTAGGGTGTCACAAGGGGGCTTGGAGGGTTGGGGGCTTCGCGTTTCGGGGGTTTTAACAATGGCCCACATGGGAGTTTCCCCGAAACTAGGGGTACCTTATGGGGGGTCCCTGTTATAAGGGGATCCTACTATTTTTGGTGTATATTATGGGGGTCCGGTATTTTCGTAAACTCCCACATGCTCTGTACTGGTTTGAGGATTGAGGGTTTTGGGAAGCCTACACCCTGGCTTGTCGGAGGTGCTTGGTTTTGGGGGGTTTTACAAGGGCCTACAGTCTACTGGTATCACCCGAAGGGTTGTAGGGTTGAGGGTTGGTTTACATGGTCTCTAAAGTAACCCAAGTCTCCTCAACTCGACATGGTCCCTAGATGGAGAGGGGCGACATAGACAAGGAGCCATAAACAGTACCACGGGGAACTCCTGACCCTGAACCCTTAACCCTATCTGGAAGGTCAGGAAGCTGGATCAGAAAGCTGGGTCCGTTCCTGATCCAACTTCCTAAACTTCTGGCTATTAAGGGGCTAGGGTTTAGGTAGGGCTTCGGGTTTGGGGTTGAGGATCAGGCGTTTAGGACACCAAAAGACAAGAAAGGCCCCCCCCCCCTCCATGTGAGCTCCATGAGGGCTAACTTTGTCACACAGACATGCCAAGCCCCCGGCGCCGCCCCTGTAGGAGTCTCGGTACCTGAGTGCGGCTGGGCTTAGGGTTTAGGGTTGTTGTCAGGCACACAAAAGGTTGGAGCGCGACATGCGCAAGGATAGTCTGCCAGTAGCATGAGACTGGCGTTTGCCTACTCGGGAAACCCTAAACCCTAAACCCTAAACCCTAAACCCTAAACCCTAAACCCTAAACCCCAAACCCTAAACCCTAAAACCCTAAACCCGAAAACCCTAATAGGTTTATTCTGTTGGGAGTCCAGATAGAAGAGCTCATTGCGCCTGTACGGAGGCCTCGCAGGGCCATGCTTCAAGAGTGAAGGCTGAGTAACCCTAAACCCTAAACCCTAAACCCTAAACCCTCAACCCTAAACCCTAAACCCTAAACCCTATGCATCCTGAATGTTACATTCTGGCCCAAGGCATCCCTGAACTCAGCATCCCTCCTAAGAAGATGTTGGCTGCTGGCGCGAAAATGCAACAGGCAGAGAGCAGCCCCGGCATGTCGGGGTTTAGGGTTAGGGTTTAGGGGTTTAGGGGTTTAGGGGTTTAGGGGTTTAGGGGTTTAGGGGTTTAGGTGTTTAGGGGTTTAGGGGTTTAGGGGTTTAGGGGTTTGGGGTTTAGGGTTTAGGGCTTGGGGTTTAGGGTTTAGGCTTTAGGGTTGAGGGTTCCATTGCCCAACATCCACGACGGAGGGTGCAAGGCATTTGTTCCAGAGCTGTGCTCAAACGCTCGTTCCGAAAGATTGCCCCATCAACATCCCAGACTCGAACATAGATTTTCTCACCAAGGCTTCGTTGCATGCTGGTAGTTATACGCAAAAAAAACGCATGAAATGCACAAGAGGCATCTAGATAGACGTGCACTTGGAACCTGAACTGGCGTCGGGTACCACGACACGATGGGACCCTTTAAAAGTAGTTCACCGACAGCCATGCCTGCATGGTTTCCGTGTAGGGTTGTTAGAGTTTAGGGTTAAGGGTTTAGGGTCTAGGTCTATAGGGTTGAGGGTTTAGGGTTTAGGGTAACTACCAGGTTTACAAAGGTTCAGGCGCTTCACACCACGGTCATGCAGCCCATGGCTACAGCAATCTTCGGAATTCTCGGCTGGGAAATGGGATATTGCGGAAAGCCCACGAGATTCAGGATCGCAGGAACCAAGTTCCCAACTTCCTGTATAAGAACCACCCGAGAGACCCTCCTAAACCCTAAGCCCAAAGGCTCCTATGTAGTACCTTTTTGGGGTAGTATACTAGAATCTCCTATACCTAGCCCAAAAAGGAACTACATTGGAGCCTTTGGGTAAGCCCTAGCTTATCAACCCAAGCAACGTGGCGCTTGGGCCCCCCGCCGCTCGTCATCGTAGCGCCGGTCGTAGCGCCGGTCGTTCCGGTAGTCGCCACCTTACGTGGCGCGGGCTTAGGTTTACAGGTCTAAACCCTATCCCTAAACCCTAAACCCTAAACCCTAAACCCTAGACAGAGTTTAGGATTTGCAGGGTTTAAGGCGTGGCCACATGATTACAATCAAGAAGCCGCAAATGACCAAGCGCAAGCAATCCTCCAACACCTCAGCTTGCTTCCACAATGGTGCCAACAAGAGCTTCGGGCTCTCGATTCGGAACAGGTGTTAGTAAACCCTAAACCCTAAACCCTAAACCCTAAACCCTAAAACCCTAAACCCTAAACCCTAAACCCTAAGTAGCAAAAAAAGGCATCCTGTGCCCGTGCCCGCCCCATGCTTCTGCGCGAAGAGGGGCCCTTACCCATTAGGGTTTAGGGTTTAGGGTCAATTGGGACCCTTTCAAGGTCAAGCTCCGAAGGTATATATGGATTTGTCATGGGTAGAAAAATCTGAGATGAAGGACACGCAGCACAAAGTGTCCTTTCGTTGCGCCCCTCGCCCGTCTAATGCTGTTTGTTGTGTGAGGATTTGTGAGGCGTCTGTCGGGCTACAACCTGTTCTGATGCCACGCGTGATGGATGGACTCCTGTGCAGTTTCGCTGGGACGTTAACTTCCCTTCACCTTCATATTGTATTGTTTACCATCATGTTTGCCCCCTTCGTTGATTCCCTTCTTATCGCAATGAATCGCTGCATAAGTCAGTTGCTGACTTACCCAAAACCCTAAGCCGCAATTTTCAGGGCTGCTGCGATGGTCTCGATCCCGTCGGTGGTCGTCACGCCACCTGGCCGGAACGGACCGCGCTAAGCCACCCTGACGCCCCACGCGGAAATTGGGTTTAGGGTTTAGGGTGTTCCTTGAAACCCTGTGTAATATCTTCAACCTAATAAGGGAAAGCAGAACATCTCCCAAGGGCCTGGCTAGTAAAGGCTTAGATTGCCAAACCCTGAACTCCGGATCCCAAACCTGCTCTCAAGGGTCGAGGGCTTAGGGTCGAGGGCTATGCCCGCGGGCCAGGGGGTTGACGGGCAGTAGAGGATTTAGGAGGATTTAGGGTTTCGAGAGTCCGAAGGAAGGTCTCGCGTAGGATATCTGCCGGCGCCAGTCCTCTGTGCAGTGCTGGGCTCTCTGGCCGCTTCTCGCGCAGCCCTAATCCCCAAATCCTAAGCCCTAAACCCTAACCCTAAACCCGAAACGATTTAGGAGTTTAGGGATTCAGAGTCTCGCCATTTTTGGAGCTGTGCTGTAGAGATTGTGTAAAACAAAGCATGCTACTTGTGGTCCCCATGCAACCGAAACCTTTGAAGAGAAACATCAGCTGTTCCTTTCGAACAGATGGGGCGCGGAAGGGAGCAGGTAGGATTGGGCCCCCCTGGGCCGAAAACACTGCAAGGACACTCGGGTGGAGGGTTTAGGATTTACGGTTTATAGGGGCAGACCCGGGCCAAATTTAGAAAACCGGGCGAGGAGAATACATGATAGCTGCTCGAACTACTCGGCCCCCAAATAACCCCCAAGCTGAGTTCCCTTCGCCGCAAGTCCGCAAGGCCCCGTTTCAGAGACTCCTGCCCGCGCCCTGTTGAAGGAGCTTTTGCACAATCACCCCACCCCCCCCTCCCCACATGAGGTAATTAAAGTCTAACTACCCCCCCCCCCCCACACCGGGGGCAAGGCAAGCCGTGTAGCCAAGCAGCTAGATCCCTAAACCCCTAACCCCTAACCCCTAACCCCTAAACCCTAAACCCTAAACCCTAACCCCTAAACCCTAAACCCTGTGCGCTAAACCTCCAGGGTTGCTTGCTTTGGAGCATGGGAAGTGCCTGTCTCGGTACCGATCGTGGTCGTCACGCCGGTCTGGAGTTCTCCGCCTGGTTGGGGGGTTTGGGGTTGAGGGTTTGAGGCCTAGGGCCTAAACCCTAAACCCTAAACCCTATGCGGAGCTGCAGTTTGTATTCAGGAATTGTGTTGAGGTTTAAAGGAAAAGGGTCAATGTGCCCGATGATATTAATGGCTCAAGACTGGGCCATGCGCCTGGTAGCAGAAAGAAACCTCGTGTGTCTGGTGTTTGCTGGTTGGTTCAGGGTGAAACCTCTGGCGACTGTTAGGGTTGATTCCTTTCCCCTTTCGGTTGCCCCCGTAGGTTATGAGCCCAAATTAGGTTCCCTGCGGTTAAGGGTTTTCTTGAGGTTTTTGGGATCAAGAAGCAATGCCTTCCCCCAAGCGATGGCTCCAACCTTCCTCGGATGGTGGAAAAGATGGTGGAGCTGGAAGTGGTGCAACTGAGTCTCTGGTTGAAAGGGTGGCGCTGGAAGAGGTAATGCCTGGTGCTGAAGAACATCTGGAGGAAACCGCGGTTGCAGAAGGCCCCAATGAGGGTATGAATCCCAATGTGGATATGGTTAGCAATGCTGAAGCTGAAGGACGAGCTGTTGTTGTGTCGCCAAAACCTGGGGAAAAGAGGAACTGGGACGCGACTGGCGGTATAGACCGTGAACTGGAGGTGACCGTTTTACGCGTGTTGCACAAGCATGGGTATCAGCCGTCGACCTCAACTTCGGGACGAATGGTAGATCAAGGGTCTCAGACCAGTCTGAGTGGAGAGATGCTGCAAGCTTCCAGGAGACCTCTGAACAAGATTAAAGAGGATCCCTCGGCGAGTTCCATGTGCGGTGAAAGCGGTTGTGAACAGGAAATGAAGGGTGCGGACAGTTTTGAAGCTGCACCTACTGCTGAATACGCCATGGGGGAGGAGGAGATCCTAGAGATGGAGGTTGAAAGGTTGCGCCAGTTGTCGGAAGAAGCGGATGAGATGCGCCAAGTCTCTGGAGCGGATGGTTTTCAGAAAGACGAGCATCTGGTTCGAGCGTGTGATGGGACAACTTGGGAGTGGCATATCCACGAAGATGGGAGACAGTATTACTACTGCCTGGATACGCAGGAAAGCAAGTGGACGCTGCCGGATGTAGGTGAAAAGGTGAAAAGCGACAACGTGGTTGGGTCTCCTTCGGGCAACGGGCTGGAAGTGGAGACTGAACTGGGTCCTTCATCGACTACACCGACACCTGAGTCTACGAAGGCATTCCAGGGTAGTGTAAATAGTTTAGGTGAAAAAGATTTTTCCTCTACTACTGGGGATAGCGGTCTTAGGGATGGTGGTGACGCCCAGACCTCGGGTTCTCCTAACGAGGAAGGAATTTCTGGATTCCAAACAGACATGGCTGGAGAACATCTGGATCGGGAAGAAATGGAAGTACTTTCTGAGGGTGTCGCAGCGGTGAAATCTGTGGATCCGGAAGAAAAAGTTCCCAATGCGGAGGTGGATGCTGTGTCGGCTACAGAAGAGCGAGTGGTGGATGAGGTATCTGGCATTCAGGAGGGTGGTCCTGAAGATCTGGAGGACGAAGGGAAAAAGTCATGCGTTACGACTGAGGAGGTCTCTTCGTTTGGTGCCATGAATTCTGCCATTCAAGGGGAAAATGAAGCTTCTGGAATAGCTGGAGACACGGTTGATCTGAAGGATGAGGCCTGGAGCGCCAATGAAGCGCGGGTCAATGCGCCAGATAGTACCTGGAGTGCAAAGGAGGCACAGGTTGAGGCGCATGTGGTTTTATGTTCCGCGGACGACTGCAACAATGGGGCGCAGGTCTCCGTAGTAGCCAACGATGGAGGCTCACAGGTGGACGCACTAGTGCAGCTTGAAGTTGGTGGCGAGGAACAGAATGACGAAGGCTACACCGGAGCCAATGCGGCAGCTGTGGTCAATGATGGTGCTGATTCTCTTTTGGCAACCATGGAACCAAAGGAGCCTGCGGCGGAAGAAAATGTGCCTGCTGTGGATGACCAATCAAACGACCCTGCAGTGGAAGAAGATTTGCCTGCTGCAGATGATTCAACAAAGGACTCAAATGGTGAGTCCTCCTCCAAGAAGGAAGAAAAAGTGCCAGTCGAAAGCCTGACGGAAGTCGACACCGTTCAGATTTCAACCGACGAGGCAGAATCATTGGTTCAGAAAGGAGACGGTCCTGAATTCCGGGAGCACAAGGTGGATGAGCTTGTGGGACTCGTGGAGCAGGACAAGCAGCTTGCCTCCAAGGTGGAAACAAGGGACGTTCCGGGAGCCGAAGAAACAATTCCGGTTTCTGAAGAACCAACGAAG
Source organism: Symbiodinium natans (assembly GCA_905221605.1). Taxonomy (NCBI): domain Eukaryota; class Dinophyceae; order Suessiales; family Symbiodiniaceae; genus Symbiodinium; species Symbiodinium natans. The sequence continues at coordinate 567,806 of CAJNDS010001990.1, forward strand.
AAAGTACCCAAAGAGGGAGCCTTGGATACACCTGGGGAGCGTTGCTATCAAGCGGGAGATCGGATCGATGGTCTAGTGCGCTGCATCAATGTACATGGAGCTTTTTTGGACCATGGCGATATGAATGTATTGATTCCTGCAGAAGGGAAAGATACACCTCTTTTCAAAATTGGTGACACTGTCAATGGAACAGTGAAAAGGGTGGAAGATGATGGTACCGTGATCTTGGACACCTTCCTGGTTTTGGAAGAGGACGAGGAGGACTCTTCTTCGACGCTGCGCAAATGGAAAGACAGCGGCTGGGGTACATGGTGGACAGATTCATGGTATGCTGGTCAATGGTACCAAGGTTCCGACGGTCAATGGGACTGGAAGTCGGAAGAATGGCAGTCCTACGAGTGGTTTGCCGATCCAGGATTATCCTCTGAGGAACAAGAGGAAGCCGTGCAGAAGCAGCTCTGTGGAGAGAAAATTTATAGAGCACTCCTGGAGAGTGGGAAAACTGAAAATGATTACTTGAGCAAGATCACCGGGATGCTGCTGAGTCGTCGGATGGACGAGGTTAGAGAGTTTGTGGCAGATCCTGCGTTGGCGGAAGAAGAAGCTCGAGTAGCCTACAATATCCTGTGCGATGAAAAGTGGACGCCCAGTGGTGCGGATGATGCAGGTTTGGGAAAAGTGACAAAGTATCCCAGGAAACAGTACCACAACGCGCTCTACGACTTGGCACGACGGAAGACCAGGTACAGTGAACCAGTTGTAGGGGAAGCAGTGGTGATATTGTTAGACCAAGGTGCAGATGAACTCTGGAACGAGCTGTGGTTGGATACCAAGAAGTTTCTGCAAGAGCTTGATGGTGTGGTTGAGACTATGAGGGAAAAAGAACAAAGGCCCATGGAGACCTATTTGGACCCTGACAAATATAAAAAGGTTCACTTGATGCCAAGAACTGTGTCCCTAGGGTACAGCAAGCTGTGCAGGTTCTTCAATCAGGGGAGGTGTCGCAATGGAAGTGAGTGCCCCTATGAGCATCGCCGTCATGGTGATGGGTGGCCAAAAAGAGGTCCAACTGAATCTGAACCTAGCCAAAATGTGGGTGATGAGGATGGGGACATTGGTGGCCCGCCAACTGACGAAGGTGCAGTGGATGAGGCGCAGCAGGAGCGGGAGGATTCGGCCTTCCGTGCCCAGTACAACTATGGCAAAGGGACATCAAAAGGTGAGCCTACGTTGGGTGAGCCAAAAAAGCAGCTGTGTCTGCATTACAATCAAGGTGGTTGCAGGTTTGGGAGCTCGTGCAGATATCTTCACGACGATGAAGCGGTATTGGAAGGGACTTGGGAACCCGGCAAGGCTTGGGACAATGCTTCCAGGAAGGCACTACGGGACGCAGGGTTCCACCATTGCTGTTTCGATTATTACCTCAGAGGACAGTGCCGTAAGCGGTTCAATACTTGCAGATTTTCCCACGACGAGATGACAGATGAGCGACTGACCCAGCTGAAATATTTGGCAAACGTGGCCAATCAGGTCCGGTTTCAAAAGGAGAGAGGATTGGAGATTTCGGACAGGAGTACTTTTCAGCCACCTGCAAGTGGGGGAGCCGAATCTTCATCTTCCTCCGCGCCACAAGCGTTGCAGATGACCAATGTGTCACAAAAAGAAGGTGAGGTGAATACGCTGGATGGAGCAGAAGATGATGTACAAAAGAATTCGGTGGCAGAGTCCACTGATGTGCTGCTTCAAAATCCAGAGGAGCCAATAGAAAATTGGATGGCTCGCAACAAACACCTTTGGGTGTATACCCCTCATGTAAGTGAGGTAATGATTACACTTGGTGTGACCAACGTGTCGGACTTGAAGGAGTACATCTTTGTGGAAGATTTGGTCGACAGAGGGATCAACAAGGTTACAGCCTGCAAAATCCTGAAACTGGTGGGCGGTGTCCGATACCGCCCAGGGGCACCGAAGAAGGCTGTTCCTTCCGATGCATCTGTACGTTTGCAACAATCTTCTGGAAGCAATGAAGCTGGAAGAGATGCGGTGAGAACCCTCTTTCAAGTGCGTGAAGCTGAAGGTTCCGGTACAAAAGCGATGCCGCGAGGGTCCTATCGAGAGCTTTTCGACAAGGGCAAGTACCGTGACGCTTGGACGCTTGCGCAGAGGTCTCCGCTGTGTGTACAGAAGCTTCAATTGGTGGGGTTGGAGTGCCGCCGGTGAACCCACCAAAAAAGGTTTACAGGTCAAGGTCAAACCCTGTAAAGAGAGGGCGACCATTGCTGGATCGACGCCAAGTTCGACAAGTACCACGTTCTTATTCAAATCGGCGTGTGCGGCCTGCAGAGGTGGTGGAAAAGCCAAAGCCGTTGCAGCCTCCTCGTGGTGGTTTGTCGTATCGATTTAGCAGAGCATGGGCAGATGTGGTGGATGATGATGATCAGGCAGGAGCTTTGGTCTCTTATGCCGAGTCCTCAGGTGATTCAAGCGAGGAAGAGACTAGTACCGCGCGACACCTGTGGGAAACCTTTCTACGTGAAAGGGAATTACAGAGAACTGAGACATGTGGCACTGTTCCACTTACTGGTTCTCCAAGCTCCAATGAAGAGCATCAAAAATCAATTGATCTTGGCGAAGAACGCGACAAAGCGTCGCGGGGGGAGACCCGCCAAGATTTTTCGGTGTCAACATATTCAAACCAAAATGTTGCAGTCTCAAATGGGACCGTGGATGGTTCTGTTGGTGATGGTTCGCTGGCGGTGGGCTCCACAGATGAGGTTTTACCTGGGCAAGGTGTTGCTGGACAGGTGAATGTATCTGAAAGCGCTCAAGTTCTACCTGGGCAAGGTGTGGCTGGACAGGAGACGGTGCTAGAAGGAGCAGGACAAATTTCTGGCGAAGAGACTGGGCAACAGGATGGTGAAGGTGGGAGCAATGGACTCCACGAGGATGGCATGAAAAAAATCTGCTGTCTGTATGGTGCAAAAAAGCCATGAGCAACTATTGACCAAAGGTCTGCTGATGCGGATCTATTGGAAAGCTGCCGAGGGTAGGATACCCGTTGGACAGAAGGACTGTCCGAAAGGATCCAATAAGATGGATCGAAATTTGGTTATAAGTGTATCTTCGGACGGCGCGAGTGAACAAGAGTTGAGTCTGGAGATGATGGACAATGCTGGCTCTTCAATGGGAGATGGTGCAGTATTGCAGGTGTATGACCCACGAACGTTGATACAGTCACCAATGACCGAGTGGGTTGTGCGTCGTGGTGTGGCAGATCGTGCTATATGGACCGCAATTGCGGCATCAGCGCGAAAAATATGTGCTGAGATGATTCAGATTGATGAACTGAATGGCCAGTTGGATACTGGGAGGCTCCTGAATCAAAGGAGGGAGCAGGGACATTACGGTGATCTGTATCATCCATTCCATGACAATCCGTGTTTGCCCGCGGTGGGTAATTATTCACTGTCAGTGATGGGAGTGTTGCTATCTCCTGGCATCGAGAATGAGTTCAGAAACACAGAAAAGTTTGGATCGGCGATGGAAGCAATAGCTTACGATTGGAGCCGGATTCCAGGCATGGAAGAACATGTTGAACTTATGGCCAGGGTAGCAAAACTGGTCCATCCTTTCCTGGTTACGGGAGGCCAAGGGACTGTGGTGAACTCGGAATTTCACTGGCAGCGCGGAAAGGATCAGCTTATGGAGTTCCTTCAAGCGGCTACGTGTGCAGATGAGCTGGAGGAGTTGTGGAAGAGGATGGACGATGCTGATGTCGAAGTGGATCCTTCAGGGATGGTGCTGGAGATCTCTGGACCGCAAGAGGCGGTTCTTGGACAAGGGATCAATGAAATCCTTCTTCCTATAGAGGATGCTGGAAGTGAACTGACTGGTGATACTGGAGCTGATGGCAAAGCGCCAGAAATTGCCCCAGAAGAAGAAACAACCAGTGGTTCGTCAAGATTTTCTGGCGCAAGGATGCTCTTGTGAGAGGTGTATTCTCGAGTGGCCTCCAATTGGGACTTCTCGAAGCAAGACCGCACAACTGGGAGAATCTTTGACAGTACGAAAGGGTATCCTGGTGAAGGACCGAATGGTGGTGATGACTTGATTTCCTCTAAGAGGAACTTGCCCTGGATCTCGGAAGATTATCTCGATGGAGTGATGTCAAAAAAGATGGAAACGTCTTCAGAGATGAATGTGTTGGATGGGTTTGTTCCGGAAAGTGAGGGACAGTTGGAAAAGGTAGAGGTGGAGAATGTAACTGCCTCTAGAATTCTTATGGCTCTTTGGACAAAGGGGTATAGAGCCGGGTTTAGGAGGTTGTGTCGTTCGAATGTATCTGGACTCAAGGTTTTTGCAGCAAATCATCCAATCAAAAAGGTTCGGAAGATCGGCACTAGAAAAGCCCTCTTGAAAATGCTCAATATTTGTGGATCCTCTCAGAATGGCTCAGGAGCTGGTGGGAAACCAATCATGAAGGTGATAGGACCAAGGCCAGGTTTTCCAGCTGTTCTTGATGCATCAAACATTGATAGCACTTTGGGTGAAGGGAGCAGTTCTCAGGTACATGACAATGTCCGTGTAGAGCAGAATCGCCCTATGGACCGTTACGAAGCGGAGCGTCTGGAGAAGAGGAAGAAAGGCATCTGCTATTGGTTCAGCAGGGGAAAGGATAGCTGCAAATTTGGTGAGAATTGCAGATTCATCCATTCAAAGGATGATGTGGTGTTACAATCGTATTGGTGCAAATCTTATGTGGCTGGGAGACACTGCTACGCTGCAGAGGACTGCAAGTTCTCGCACGACGCAACTGGTGTAAGGTGTATTCAGTTTGCTCAGTCTGGGAAATGCCGTCATGGGGACAGGTGCGTCTTCGTACATGGTGATCCGCTGGATGGACCGCCCTAGGACGCCCCCAAGGGATGGTCCGCGGAGGAGTACTGGTACAAGAGGTGGAGGAAAGGAAATTTCTCCTGAACGGTATGATGAAGATGATGAGGATTTGATGGGATACGACGACGACACCAGGATGATGGAATTGCTGATGGAGGCAATTTCTTACATGTCTGATGGTAAGTCAGATTTGGCCCGCGCGGAAGCGGATCCGGTGTTTAAACTTTTGAAGTTCAATGGAGATGCTGAACAAATGGACGCGGAATGGTGTTCATGGACTACTGGTATGCTGTCTTCATTGGAACTTCACGAAATAGTGAAGTCGTATGAGATTCCACTGGTGGAGGTTGAAGAGTGGATCGATGATTTGAGGATATGGTTCCAACGAGCTAACCTGGAAGAAGAGAGCGATCCAAAAAGGGGCAAAAAGAGGTCCCTAGAAGGGGAGTCCCAGAAGGACACTCCTGCCAAAAAGGAGGTATTGGAAACCTTGGAGACGGAGGTTACCGTGGAGGAAGAGGCGAAAAAAGCCAAGAAGAAGCGGAAGACTGCTGCAAGTGAGGATCCATACACTCTTCTGGTTCCAAAGCCGAAGAAGATGCCGGTGAATGCTGAGAAGGGTGGATCGTCAACAAAAGCGGTGGTTTCTGGAGAGGAAAAGGCCTCTTCACGAGCGCGCACAAAGACAAGCGTTTCGGGAAAGACGCGGAAGAAGGAGAAGAGCCAGAGTCCAAAAAAGGAAGAGGTGGCAAAGGTGAAGGGTCCTGAAGAAAAGGATCGTCCTTCTGAAGTGGATGCGCAGTCATCTACCACTGTTGATGCAGAACTGGGACAATCCTGCCAAGCAATTGAGGACGCGAAGAGAGAGGGGCTGGTATCCTCAATTCAAAGGTGTGTGCAAGATCCTGTTCTTACAGTATCGGACCTGGAACATGTTTTGCTGCGACTCCATCTAAGCATCGACGCCAATCGGAGGAAGAAGAAGGGATGACTGGATGGTGTCAATGATGGAATGGTTTTCTCTTTCCGAAGACAAGTGCGCTGGAACAGCCAATGCGCTGAAAGTATGGTGGTTACTATTAAGGGTAGGGAAATCCCTGATAGTAGAGAGTGTACAGCACTTAGGATAGTGAAGACCGCGATTCGTGGTGAAGAAGGCTGAAAAGGTCTTCAAAGACGAGTGAATTATAGAGGGGAAAAGATCCTCATGGTATAATGAGTTCAGCCAATGCGTTGATAAAGATCCGTCCTGGAAGACGTTAAACCACTATATGCATTTCAAGCAGCTGGCTGCTGCCGATAATGGCAGTTTTTGGCCTAGGATCTGCACCTCCATATGTGTCCTAGGAAATCCTAGGACAGGGGGAGTGCGGAGCTGCAGTTTGTATTCAGGAATTGTGTTGAGGTTTAAAGGAAAAGGGTCAATGTGCCCGATGATATTAATGGCTCAAGACTGGGCCATGCGCCTGGTAGCAAAAAGAAACCTCGTGTGTTTGGTGTTTGCTGGTTGGTTCAGGGTGAAACCTCTGGCGACTGTTAGGGTTGATTCCTTTCCCCTTTCGGTTGCCCCCGTACCCTAAACCCTATACCCTAAAGCCTAGGGTTTATTGAAATTATTGAAGGCTCATGTCCGGGAAAGTTTTTGGGACACGTTTCGACGAGTTGCCGCAAGTTTCGAGGAGTTGCGTTAGTTTAGGGTTTGAAGTTTAGGGCTTGCGGTTTAGGGTAGCCCCTAAACCCTCAACGTCTCGACTTGCTGGGATGCTTCTGGATATTTTGATGTGTGCACCCATCCCCACCCCCCCCCCCCCGGCGGAGTGGTTGCGATTGGTTTTAGGGTTTGAGGTCTTAGGCTTCAGGGTTTTAGGGTTTAGGGGTGTAGGGTTTTAGGGCTTAGGCTTGGGCTCAGGGTCTTAGAGTTTTCGGGTTTAGGGTTTCAGGGGCTTAGGAGACCCTAAACCCTAAACCCTAAACTCTAAACCCCAAACCCCAAACCCCAAACCCCAAACCCTAAACCCTAAACCCTAAACCCTAAACCCATGGGGGGGGGGGGGGGGGAAGACGAGAATGCACAGCGTACAACCATGTGCAAGCCCCAGGTCCAACCATCCCCTCGCTAAGCCCTGAAGCCATCCAGGGGGAAAATGGTTGAATATAAATATGTAGCATACATGAATATATACGTATATGTGTGTATATGTATGTATAGATAGACATCTAGATGTCTAGATACTAGTTCGGAAAGCGCTGGCAAGTCAGCTGACAAGGTAAGCTTGATGAACCTAAGGATAACTGGGGTGCGCTTTATTTGGCTCAGTGAAGTATATAAGGGAACATGACCCCCCCCCCCCCCCCCAGGCCCCAAACCAACTTGAAATTTGTAGCACGCTGCCCTAGAGGCCCTAGATTTTTGTCAGCTTCGTGCGTTTCGAGTAGATGCAAAGCTTTGGAGCCATGCTTATGACATGCATGACGTTCATGCTTCGCGGGGTGCAGCATCGCACACATCGCCACGAGCCAAGGCCCTGTCCGCGTATCTGCGTACCGGGCTTAACAAGCCAAGGTCTCAAAGCATCTTCTTGATTGAAGGATGCCCAACAGACGTGCAAGATACTGAGTTGTGCTTTAAATGGTGTCAAACAGTTTTGAGTAGAAAGAGGGGAAGGTCAAACACATCCCAAAGCACAACCCTGTACACAGATGAATGCGCATGGCTGCAAGACCACCCGCTCTCGATGCTGCTTCGGCCGGGCAAACGATTTCCGTCTGTGCATAAGCACCCTGAATCCTAAATCCTAAACGCCAAGCCCCAAATACTAAACCCTAAGTCCTAAACTCTAAACCCTAAACCCTACATCCGAAACCTTACGTCCTAAACCCTAAACCCTAAGAGGCCAAGCTTCATGGCAGGAAACAACAAACATCACGTCTCGAGCTGAAGGGATTGAGCCACCGAACCCCGTACATGGAGGTGCAAAGGTAGAGCAAGGATTAGGGTTTAGGGATGTTTAGGGTTTGGGATTTAGGGCTTATGGTTGAGGGTGGGCTTCTGGCTTAAAATTTAGAGTAGGTATAAGTTGGGGAATATGTATGGTAGCTAAAGTTTTCACCATCATAACCTACGGCACTTTCAAGCCTACTTTGAACTGTCCATAACCAACTTCCAGAAGCCGTGTCTAGCCCTGCCAAAGCACGGTCGGTCGGATTGGGGGACTTGCCAAGTCAGGCACAAGGGCTTCGAACAAGGGTGGGGCGAGGCGGAATCTCGGTGGGACCCTAGACCCTAAACCCTAAACCCTAAAACCTATACCCTAAACCCTAAACCCTAAACCCTGGTTTGTGTTGAGCAGCCAGAAAGCTGCACAGTGCATGTGGTGATTATACTATATGAGAGCCCTCGGCAAAGTCTAGAGGCTACAAGTGATATTCAGGGTACATATTTCTTGTACCCCCAAAAGGACACCCAATATATACACTCACCAATATCGAAAGGGAACCTTATATACACTCACCAAGAACAGTACTATAAACCCTACTTCACACGATATTCAGGGTACACCGCTTTTGGGGCTAGGTATCGCTTCGGAACACAACGCGATGACATCTGGAGGTATCGCTGTTGGGATGGGTGTCGCTTCCACAGGAAACTTGCTCGTGTCTCGCTCGGATTGGGGAGTCTCTACATGATCCGAATTGTCAAAGGAGCCCGACAAAGCCCTCACCCGCACTCCTCTCGCGCCGAAAAAAGCAGACACCGTGGAATGCTCTGTGCGAAGAGTCTCTTTTCTGTTTTTTTATAAAGAAAACCTCTTTGCCAGATCCGGTGAAGTGTTTAGAAGCAGCTTTCCAAACACGCATCCCTCACTGCTGAGGCTGTGGTGAAGGGCTCGGGGCTTGCCTAAATCCGGCGCCAAGACCTCCAAACCCTGAGCCCCGAGCCCTATACCCTAAACCCTAAACCCTAAACCCTAAACCCTAAACCCTAAACCCTAAGCAGGCGTGAGCCTGTCTGAGATGCTGAGGCGGAGCTTACGGAGCATGGCAGCACGCCTGTCCTTGGCTCGTGTGGATCACGGTACCAGCAGCGCAGAGCTCGCTACTAGGAATTGCTTAAGAGGTTTGGGGATTAGGGCTTAGGGTGTAGGGTTTAGGAATCCCCCAAGAGATGTACACAATAATGCCCCGCCCTTCAAGGGCAATGTAGGGATTATGGGGGGAGTTCTTAAGCAAGTAGTAGGTTAGTAGGTCTCATCGTAAGAGTGCTGAAAGGCTCATGCCAATCGATAGGGTAAACGCTTGTTGACCCTGTAGCTACTACGACATTGGGAAGCCTTGAAGGCCCTTAAGTATAGACTACATTGACTACAAAGGCACCTGGACAGCAAACCCAGACTAAGGGCGCCAAGCGTCTCCAACGAGGTCTGCAAGACCCCCTCCTGATCTGTCAAGCAGATGTTGAGGAGGAAGGGGGCCAGACGAGAGCGCTTCGGGCGCTGAGAGCTCTGGCTGGACCTCGACGATGTGCGATGCATGCGGCAGCGCAGACTTCAATGAGACGGGCTCTTGCAGTTCTTCGCGAACATCCTTCTCGCTCGAGGCGGGAGGCCGGTCGAATCTGTCGAAAGAGGTCTCGTCTTGAAGAAACCTGATGATCTCCGGGCCCTCTGTGAAGCTAACCCGTCGGCGCAAGTCTGGCAGAGCGATCGCCACCTGCGAGGACTCTGCACCGTGGCCAGGCGAAGGCACTGTAAATGTGAGGATGGTTGGGCTTGAACTTGACCTTGTTGTCCTTGGGGGCGTTGGGAGCATCACCACGTGCTTTCGCGGCGCGCAGCTGTTTGCACGAGGCGCCGACGGTTTCTGCGGAACAAGAGCCGTCATGGGAAAGAGTTTAGGAAATGGAATGAGAGGACACACAGGTATTCCCAGTGACCTCTGCTAGTGCAAGTGCAGAGCAACAGGAGATATCTCCCTGCTGCGTCTTGAGCCATCGCCGTGAGATAAAGGTCGTGGGCTGCTGGTCAGGGATACGAACCACGACCATCAACTCTGCTGCCCTTCTTTGAATGGCAATGTGCGAAACAACTGTGAAGCAGACAGATCCTTAAGCAGCAGCATCTCAGGAAAGACACAAGCTTTCTGCTGAAGAAGTCCAATTCTCTGATCAGCTGTTCTCAGATCTCTTCACCGAAGAGATTGACGAAGCCGAATATGCCCAAGGTCTACACACACTGGCCTGAAGAAATCGAAGAATCGAATAACAACTCACAACACTGCATGCATAACGGACAGCAGCCAATCAGGAACCCGAGTTCCTGGACAACGTGCACCTACCCAGCCTTTGAAGAGCCCTGAATCCTAAACCAGGCGGTTTCAGGGCTTGTGAGGGTTGAGGGTTTCGGGATACCCTCGTTCAAGAATCTTCAGTTCCTGGGACCCCAAACACTAAACCCTAAACCCTAAACCCTAAACCCTAAACCCTAAACCCTAAAACCTAAGCATACCCCCTTAGGCATGCCCCTGAACAGAAATGGGGCATGGTAAAATACCGCATGAATTCTCCTTTCAAGCAATCCACGCAGAGGCGTATGGGCCTGGGATATGAAGTAGGGTATATATTTCTTGTACCCCCAAAAGGACACCAGGTATATACACTCACCAATATTAAACAGGAACCTTATATACCCTCACCAATAACAGTAATGTAAACCCTGTTTCATATGTTGAGCTTAGATAAAGCAACCCTGTCAGCCCTCTGCCTTCCAAAAAACTGATCAAAATACACCTCCTAATCTCGCGGTTTACCACGCAGCTTTCGGTGACCTGGAGTTTAAACCCTAAACCCTAAACCCTAAACCCTAAACCCTAAACCCTAAACCCCAAACCCCAAAAACCCTCAACCCTAAACCCTAAACTCTCACACATGCTCAGCACCCTGCCGTTCGCCGCGGCGCTCGCTGCGGCGTGGTGGCTCTCGGCTGCTACGTCCACGGCCTACTTGGAGTTTCAGGGTTTCGGGTTTAGGGGGTAGGGCTTAGGGTTTAGGGTTTAGGGTTTAGGGTTTAGAGTTTAGGGTTTAGGTTTCAGGGTTCAGGGAGGGAGAGCTACGAGTATAGGGTGCAGGTATAGGGGTTTAGGATCAGGGCTTACGGGTTTTTGTGCTGTTTCCTAAACTGCGTTTCTAGAAGTACGTACCTTTAACCCTACTTGCAACTACCCAGGAACCTCCCAGAGCATTAAGGTGCAGCGGTTTCTAGGCTCTCGTGGAGATCCGGATTTCGGTTAGGATTTCTAGGCAGGTTGCGAACGGAAGCGGAGGGGTGGGGGGAGACCCTAAACCCCCTGAACCCTTTGAGTTCTCAGAGCCCTAAATCATATTAAGGTTCATTTTGTACTCTGAGGCCTATTCCTGAATTAAGGGGTATTGGGCTCTCTGGGTTTCATTGGGCGCCTGAGTGCCCCTCACATACCCTATACAACCCAAGGGCCCATACAAGTCAGTATCGTTGCGACTACCGCTATAAAGCGTTTTGTGTTATCGTTACCTTTGCTTCCGAAGGATATCTTCGAAGTCTGTTGAAGGCTCCTTGAGCGAATCCTGGATGCAGTTCAGGGTTTATTGGGTACATGGTCAGTGCTTCAAACTTGGCGGTCCTTGCGAGGAAGACGGCCCCAAACCGGTGCATCACCTATGGTCAAAGGGAATTGTTGCAGAGCCCCGGGCGTTCTGCCCGCCAGCTGCGTGAACGGAGTCGAACTCGCCTGAAGGACTGAAGGAAGGTTTCGGGGTCGGCTTTCTTGCTCGAGTAGCTGCTGGAGTACAATAGTCGGACACCTTAAAGCAGCTTCCCTGTGGTCGATATTCCCGAAACGGCAAAACAACAAACCTGGCGCCTTGTCGGGTGTCGGACTTGAGCCAATGGCTTGGTGCTTCGGGTTTTGAAACTATGAATGAAGTGTTTCTTTTTTTGAGGGGGGGGGGGGGGGCTAGTTGTGTCAATTCCAGGAACCGTATGCGAGAAGCTTGCCTTCTCATTCAGAGTAGTACGGGCCAATGATGGAGAACTGGGTGTCTACACACAAATATAAGGTGTCAGCTTGAACTCAGTGAAACCCACGTGGTAGTATCCCTACCATCGGGTCGTATCCAGGAGCCACCCCTTCACGACGAAACCCGCCCACACAAATCGCCAATATAGAGGAGAACCCCAAGGCGCGACCTTCAGGGGGTTTGCGGGCAGGGTTTATGTTTAGACAGCCATGGGTTACCCCCTAGGTTGCGCATTCTCCTACAACCTCACCTCACTTATCGACACAGACAAAGTCTCCGCAGGCTGCCCCATTTCTGTGGTCAAGCGCGCGTCAGGGAACAGGGGTACTGCTAAAACAATGCGGCTCCCGAACCCCGCACCCTAAACCCTCACCCTAAACCCTAAACCCTAAACCCTAAACCCTTAACCCTAAACCCTAAACCCTCAGAGGGCCCTCTTGAACCTTTTAAGCCAACAGTCCGTGGAATTCACTACGCCCATCACTTATATATATATATTGACCCCAGAACGGGCCGAACCCCAAGAGTCCGACCTGTCAAACCTGCGGTGATCTGCCCCGGTTACTTTAAGCGCATCGCGCTGGACATTGGGTGGGGGGGCGGGGGGGGGGGGGGGGGGGGGGCTTGAAGCACTAAAAGACCCTGTGCGAAAAACGAAAAAGGGGGGGGGGGGAGCAAAACCCTAAACCCTAATTAAACAGCATGACCCCCCCAAGGTCGTTCCCAAAAACTCGGCATTCTCGCCTCACGAGCTGTCATTCGGACATGTGCTTAAGCCGACAAACAAACAAACGAACAACCTGAAGCCGCTTGGGCATAAAGACGCAAGGGCTCTGCAGGCCATGGGAAGCAGTTTAGTGTTTTGGGTTTGAGGCTTCTCGCCCGCCCAAAGCATTCAATCTTGAGCCTTCCGAAGCCTCAGTCCACATAAACCCTCAATCCTGAAACCCTAACCCCAAACCCTAAACCCCAAACCCTAAACCCTAAACCCTAAAAAGCCCCAAAGCCTCGGTCAAAACACTGAAAAAAAGCCCCCCAGTCCCGATCAAACACCCCTGGACTCCCCCAAACCTTCTAAACCCTAAAAATCCCCACCAAAACCCCGCCGTAAAAACCCTACAAAACCCCTTAAAAACCCTACAAAAACCCTCGAAAACTTAAAAACCCCACAAAACCCCGCAAAAAAACCCTACAAAACCCCGCAAAAACCCAACAAACAACCGCAAAAACCCTGCAAAACGCCCTGCGAGGCGGCCTGGACTCGCGGCTCTTGGATCGCGGCTTTGGCTTCTGACTGGGACTCTCGTCGCTGTCCTGCAGTCTTGGGTTTAGGGTTTAGGGTTTAGGGTTTAGGGTTTAGGGTTTGGGGTTTGGGGTTCAGGGTGTACGGCTTAGGGCTGCGGGTTTGTAAGGGGCTCAGGGCGAACTGGGAATAACGAGGTAGCCGTTTGAACTCAAACGTTTTGTGTTTCTTAATTGCGGTGCATGTCTATATATATATATATATACATACGTACCCTTTAAGGGATTATATAGGGTACCTCATTCCCTGATTCCCAGAGACAAATACAAAGTCTCCTCGAAACCATCATCACAGACTCCGCCCAAGAAAGACGTCCATCGCATCTGACATTTTGATGCCGCATCTTGTATACACGTAGTGGCCGATGAGCACTAACAATCCTTTCTACATCTGCTTGGCTCTAAACCCTAAACCCTAAAGCCTAAAGCCTAAACCCTGATAAGTGTAACCCCTCAACAACTGAATCTCCCCCAGCGGTGTGCGGGCAATGTGTCTGGGAGCTTCGGTTGAGAATCGTAGGATGGCTGTAAACTGCCACATCGCCAGGTCTGCGCAGAAACCCGAACAACTTAACACAACTCCTGGAGACCGCATCATTGCTTGCTTGCTTGCTGAGTTCATAAGCCCCCCAAAAAATGTACACTTTCAGTTCTATAGGGGATTATAGTATCCCAAAAAGTGTAAAGTCTACTCGTTCAGCTACTAAGATTGTGATTCTCCCAAATAAGAAAAGAATTGAAAAGAACTAAGTCCTACAACCTAAACCCTAAACCCTAAACCCCAAACCCTAAACTCTAAACCCTAAACCCTAAACCCTAAACAAACCCTACACCCCAGTTCGGCGACAGGCAGACAGGTTTCGGCTTCGGGCTCCAGGGACTGACAGTTCCGACGTCAGAGCTTGGGCACTGGATGCTTGGAGTCTTAGGCTCTAGGGTTTAGGGTTTAGGGTTTAGGGTTGAACGCCCCGCCAGCAGTGAGCTCATGATCATTTCATGAATGTCGGCGTGCTCCTTGACTCTCGCCTAGTTCAGGGGTGAGCTCGCGTGAACTCGCTTTTTCGTCTGCAACTGTAGATGCATGCAAGGAAAAAGACATGGCGGACAGCTTTCACATCCACAAAGCAGCTGATTGAGATCTGTTTCCTAAAACCTAAACCCTAATGCCCAAGAACCCTAAACCCTAAACCCTGAAACCTGTAGGGCACGAATCCAGAGGTATGGAGGCATCCTCGTCGCTGTCATCCAAGTCGACGGCTTTCTTATCTCCCGACCTTGTCTGGGTTCTATACAGCACCCTTCTATCGGGGCCTTAACAATCAGAATAGGGTTTTGGGGGTTCTTGTGGTATAGCTATCAAGGGACCCTAAGGGAATAATCGTAGCAATTATTCCGACCCCTATACTAAGAATACGTAGGGTGCCCTCATGTTGTTCCACGGGGTTTATCAGGGCAGCTATTCTTCGCCCTAAGCCCTAAACCCAGACGCCCAAACACACTCTCAACAACCCTAAACCTGAAACAAGTGGCCGTGGCCGCGCGGATGAGAAGCGCAGAGCAGAAAGGGTCTAGGGTGTAGCAGGTTCAGGGTGTGCACTTCGGTCTACAGCGTGGGCTTAGGGCCCTAAACCCTAAACCCTAAACCCTAAATCCCTAAATCCCTAAATCCCTAAATCCCTAAATCCCTAAATCCCTAAATCCCTAAACCCCCACGAAGTAGCCTCCGAATAGAGGGTTATGTGTAAACGGGGCTGAAGGTGGCACAGGGCGAAAAGAAACTACATTGGGTTTTTGGCGTCTGGGGTCAGGGCTTCGTGGCCTTTTCGTCTTTCTTGGCGTCCGCATCGATGTCGATCGCCGCGGGAGGGTTTGCGTCCTCCTCCTGGAGGGGAGTTTAGGGTTTAGGGTTTAGGGCTTAGGGCCTAGGGCTTAGGGTAGTTTAGGGCATATGGCAGATCATGGAGGCCTATCGCGTATGTGGGGCTTCATAGTACCCTTGCTGGAAAGTACGGGTATGCCTACCCCACTCTTACACTGTCTTACACAAAGCGTCCATGCACCCAGAGAGTGGGCATGCGCAAAAAAAATCCCACAAGGGACTGTCCTGTCTCTCTTTATTGGGGGAATTATCCCTTCAAAGCTACCTGGATCAGCATATGACTTTTCTGTTCCCTACACCCCAAGCCCCAGCCCAGATTCACTATGTAGCACGGGCTGAAAAATGTTCTCATTGGCCAGGATACAACGCTGAGCGCAAATGCGAGAGCGCGCAGGGAAGGTAGATAGGATTTAGCTCTTCATGCCCTGTAGGCCCCAACAGCAAAGCAAAGCAACTCAGAGCAAACCGAAAACAACCCGAAGAGCCCTAAACCCTGAAGGCTAAAGGCCGAACGGCCCAACACTTGTGGCCCTACACTCAAAGGGTCGACGCCAAGCCCTAAACCCTAAACCACTCCTAAACCCTAAACCCTAAACCCTAAACCCCAAAGCCTGAAGCACCTCTCACAGGTCCTTGCGGTCCCTGATGTCCCTGACGTCTGTCAGGTCCGTCTTGGGCTGCTTGCGAGCATCCTGGAAGCATCTACAAGGTTTAGGTTTAGGGTTTAGGGTTTGGGGTTTGGGGTTTAGGGTTTAGGGTTTAGGGTTTAGGGTTTAGGGCTCAGGGACATATCTGCTACAACTCCTCGAAGGTAGTAGGGGCCCATGGCGCAGCCCAAGCCCTAGAACCCTGAAGTAGGGTGATTCTACGCCATGCACAAAGATTCTGCGACAGCCGCAATGACCTAGAAACTGTACGAACTTCGAAAATAGATCCCAGAGAAGCCCGAAAACAAGGGTGCTTTCGGTCCTGCTGCAGAATGGGTATTTGGGGCAGTTTGTTTCATGTTCTTATCGGGACCGTAGCGGGAAAGTACGGGTAACTCTGTCGACTCCGGTATTCATTCTGTCTTCGGTGTCTATAGGCTACCAACTCCTAAACACTTAAACACCCAAACCCCCAAACCCTAAACCCCATACCCTAAACCCTCAAGCCTGAACCTAAACCCGCACCCCTAAGTAGAAAAATGGGGAATGAACGGGGCCCCCCAATGGGCCTGGTCGCTGTCGTCGATCTCCTCGACCGGCCGCTTCTCTGACCGCCTTGCGGCATTGTAAGTTTAGGGTTTAGGGTTTAGGGTTCCTTGCGACAGTGTGGGTTTCAGGGTTTAGGGTTCAAGGGATTGAGGGATTCTAGGGGTGAAAGGCTCTATCGGGTGTAAGGCCTAACTTGAAGAGGAGCTGCACCACACCCAAAAAAATCCCAGAAACCCTATGACTCCTACCCTAAACCCTAAACCCTAAACCCTAAACCCTAAACCCTAAACCCTAAACCCTAAACCCTAAGCCCCACTCATTTCAACTCTGGGCCTCAGAGGAGGCTCGCTCTTCTCCGAGGGGTCCCGGTGTCGGTCGTTGGGCGGAGGAGGCGGGGGTGGCGGCTCCTTCTCGCAGGATCCCAGGCCTAAGCCCTATACCCTATTCTTTTTAAACCTAGACCCTACTCTTATAAACCCTAAACCCTACAGATCCTGAACCCCATACCCTATAGACCCTTCGCCCTATAGACCTAGACGCCTAAACCCTCTACCCTAAAGACCCTTCAGCCCTAGATCCTCATTCAGGCGTAGTACCCCTGACGCTAATCCCCTACATCCAAAACCAGCTTTGCAGGCTAAACCTTGATTGCGAAAACTCTGGAGATTGTTATAAGGAGGAGGAGAAAGCACACAGAGCAAAACAAAAAAGGAGCACTTCCTGGGGGGCGGGAAGCTGCGCATGGTTCGGGAGTACATCTAGTACACTGCCCAAAACGGAACTACTTCGGCTATGCCTAAACCCTAAACCCTGAACCCCAAACGGGACGGGCTTTCCTAAACCGGTGGTCCAAGGGGGGCTAAGTACCCCAAAGTTTCCCAAAACTCCCCCACGAAGCCGAAGGATATTTGGGTCCCTCTCCTATTATTTGACCCCCCTCCTTTCTGTAAGCCTCAACCCAAAGCCTCAAGCCCTTTAAAGCCCTAAGCCCTGGAGCTTACTTCGGGGGAAGTACCTTAAAGATGTTTCTCAAACAAGGGCCCCCCCAAAGGCACCCAAACCGGGAAATCGCGAAGATTGGGTTTCGAGGCTTGGCCAGGCCTTCAAGGGGTTTTGGGCCGGTTTTGGAGGGGCTTTAGGGTTTAGGCTAAGTTTAAGGTTTAGGAATGTTAGGCGCATGAGGGCAGGTCTCTGTGAGGCGATGCGAGTGATCCTGCGATTCCGATCCTTCTAGGGTTCGTAAGGATCGCAAGGAAGCCATACCCTCCTCCAACCAGGAAAATGGCCTTGGCTTTCAACATTTTTGTTTGAATGACCCTAAACCCTAAACCCTAAACCCTTAGCCCTAAACCCTAAACCCTAAACCCGGCTCCTTGGCCTCCTCTTTCTTCTCCTTCACCGGGCTCGCAGCTTTCTCCGCTGCCTTGGCCTCCTAGGCGCGCGGATAGGTTTTGACGAGTTTAGGGCTTAGGGGTTTTAGGGTTTTAGGGTTTTAGGGTTCTAGGGTTTTAGGGTTTTAGGGTTTTAGGGTTTTAGGGTTTAGGGTTTAGGGTTTTAGGGTTTAGGGTCTAGGGGTTGAGAGTCTACGAGCCACGGGGGGTGAGGGGGGGGGAGGGGGTGGGGGGGGTTTGGTGAAGGGGGGAAGGGGCTGTAGGTCCCTTCAAGGGCTCCCCCGCAATATCCCTGAAGTTTTGAACCCCAACAGCTCGCGCTAAACCCTAAACCCTAAACCTTAAACCCTAAACCCTAAACCCTAAATCCTAAACCCTCAACCCTAAACAGCACGCGCTTGAAGGCTGGGGTTGCGACTGGCTGAGCCTCCTGGCTCCCCTCGTCCTCATAGCTCTCCTGGGGCGGCCAGGAAAAACATCCCTAATCATGATAGGGTTTAGGGATCAGGGTTCAGGGTTCAGGGTTTAGGGTTTAGGAATTGGTTTAGGGTTTAGGGTTTGGGGTTTGGTGTTTAGGGTTTAAGGGTTTGGGGTTTAGGGCTTTAAAGCCACAAAAGGTTGGAATCTTGCAGACTGTTCTGAAACAGTTCAGTACACCAAGCCAACACATAACAATTTTGGGATTCAAAGTAGATGATTTTTCAAGATGCTAAGCAAGCAAGCAAGTAAGACACCACAGAAACAAGGCGAATATGACGATGACAATATGGAACTACTTGCCGTTCCCTATAACAAACAGCACTGCAAGGCGAAAGAGCATGTTTCAAAGATGGAACAAAGTTAGCACAATTAAAACGGAACAGTCATAATACTATGTGTCTTGCTATGAATATATCTAGGCCTCGTCTTCGGCATGCGTGTTCATGTAGAAGAACGGGTAGAAGAACTCGCATGGACTAACTACCGGTCCGATTTGCAAAGGCAATATCAAAAACACGATTTGCTTGAAAAGCTTGATGGCAACGAGCGGGTTAGGGTTTGGCTCCCGGCGCTCCGGCTCTTCGCTCTGTTTGGGATTGGGGTTCTTGTTGCTCTTGTTCCTGACTTTACCTTAAACCCTACACCCTAAACCCTAAACCCTAAACCCTAAACCCTTAGGCCTCTACACCCCCTAAAACCCTAAAGCGACTGGAGGCCTTCAGGGCCACATGAACCCCCCCCAAGGCCTCCTCGTAGCTATCCTCCTCGTCGCCCTGATTCTTGGCATCGCCTTATACTGGAACAGAAGGGTTTAGGGTTTTGGGTTTTGGGTTTTGAGTTTAGGAACTCCTATACCCTAAACCCTAGAACTCCTATCCTGAAGCGTAGCTTGCAGTGCTGTTTGTTTCTTCTTCGCCCTAAACCCTAAACCTAAACCCTAAAGCCTAAACCCTAAACCCTAGACCCTAAACCCTAAACCCTAAACCCTAAGCGGTCAGGGTTCAGGAAAGGAGGAGCAGGGCAGCAGGACGGAATGGAGCCATGGGCTTCATTGAAACCTCACAGTCTGCCATATTTTGGGTTTAGGGTTTTGGGTTTAGGGTTTCGGGTTTCGGGTTGAAAAGTGTTCAGGGTATTCTTGGGTGTATATGTTTGCACAAGTAGTGGCGGCGCTCACGCGCACCAGTACTATGCCCCTAAACCCTAAACCCTAAACCCTAAACCCTAAACCCTAAACCCTAAACCCTAAACCCTAAACCCTAAACCCTATCGGGTTTTTGTCAAGCACCCGAGGTCCATCGCCACTTAGGTTCGCGGGTCAGGTTTCGGGCTTATAATGCCCTCTAAGCTGCGCCCCCCAAAACCCGAAACGCGAAACCCCAAAACCCACAGACCAAAACCCGTATAATTATGGTTGAGGATTCTGGTCTCCAGGCGCGCAGCATCAACCCTCGACTCAAAACCCAAGCCGTAAACCCCGCAACCGGCGGTGCTCTGGCCCCCGGCCCCGCGCACCACCAGCCTCCTGGAGGACGCTTGGAGGACAGGCTCCAGGGGTTTACAGGGTTCAGGGTTGTGGGAGGGTTTAGGGTTTAGGGTTTAGGGCTTAGGGCTTAGGGTTTCGGGTTCGGGGTTTAGGTGTTGGGTTTGGTTTGAGGTTGGGGCTTTTGGGCTTGGCTTTCGGGAAGGGATGGGATTCAGCGCAACCCGAAGAACCATACGGAAACCTGTGGCAGCATTGTGCAGCTTCACCGGGGGTGGTATTACATGTGAAGAAGACATTTCTTGCTAGTCATTCAAACACTCACCACTACTTAACACATATGAACTCACCAACAACAGATAGAAACCCCTGTTTCATGTACGGCTTTGCGGTCGGGGGGTTTTGTGTTACACTAAATCCTAAACCCTTGGAGTCCAACAGATCCTTTACACAATGTGGTTTTCTCACCAGGATATAAAGATAGGGTTAAGTTCACTAAATCGGTAAGAAGAGGACACCCTCAAAGATACTGGTTGGAGCTCAACATAGAGTACGCCCTCCCTATTGTAGCTGATTACCTCGACAAGCGATCATAGAAGAGACCTCTTAGGGCTAAGGCCATACAACCCCTCCTCTAACCCCAGAACCCCAAACCGCCGAATCTTTCCAAGAAAGCCCCAGCGCAACCCAAGAGCTCCTTCGAATCTGGTGCGTACGTCCTGGCAAAACATCAAACCCAGAGGGTTAGGGTTTAGGGTTTAGGGCTTCGGGTTTAGGGTGATGAGCATTACACAGATGGTCCGTGACCGTACTACAAATGGACCTCAATGGAAAAGAAGTTTGGTTCAGGGCTCAAGGTGGTTTCCGGGCTTATACTATACTACCCTATACAACCTGAACGCCCAAAGCCCCATATTAATCCCCCTGTTAACCAGAACCCTAAACGAAAGCGGCTATCCTAAGCCGGTGGTTTAAGGGGGGCTAGGTACCCCAATGTTCCCCAAAAATCCCCCCGTGAAGCCTAAGGTTACTTAGGTCCCTCTCCCCCCCTTTGACCCCCTCCCTTCGGTAAGACTCAAACCTGAGCCTCAAGCCGTTTAAAGCGCTAAGCCCTGGACCCTAAATCGCTACCTGGAGCTTGCTTCGGGTTCGGAGGAAGTACCTTAAAGATGTTTCTCAAACAAGGGCCCCTCAAATGCACCCGCGAAGATTGGGCTTCGAGGCTTGGCCAGGCCTTCAAGGGGTTTTGGGCCGGTTTTGGAGGGGTTTTAGGGTTTAGGGGTTTGGGGTTTAGGGCAAAGGGTAAGTTTAAGGCCTAGGAATTTTGGACGCATGAGGGCAGGTCTCTATGGGGCGATGCGAACGATCCTGCAGGCCGATCCTTCAGGACTTAAGGAGCCAGGTTGCCAAGTAACCCTAAACCCTAAACCCGAAACCCTAAACCCTAAACCCTGTTGAGAGGGCTTTGGGGCCAACATGTGGGATCGTCAAGCAGAGGGCTTGTTGAGAGCCCAAGGGGGCGACTTCGGATCGAGGCTGAAGGTTCAGGGTCTTGCCAAAAGAAATCCCAAAAACCTTTTGTAGTGCTTGTAGTTGTAGGGTTTAGGGTTTAGGGCTTATAGGGTATAGGGTTTAGGGTTTAGGGTTTAGAAATTGGGGTTTAGGGTTCAGGGTTTATACCCAAGTACCGTAGAAAACGGCTTATAAGCCTTGCACCCTAGACTCTAGACCCCGCTCTGGGTTATGTCGGGTAAGGTTTGAGGGTGTGTTTGAATGGCTTCGGCTACAAGCTTCAACAAAAACAAGTTTCAAGTTGGCTTCGGGTTTCCTAAAATCCAAAACCCTAAACCCTATACCCGAAACCCTGAGGCTCAGGGTTTCGAGCAGTCCAGGCTTTAGGGTCTTCGCTGGGCCTCCTATCTAGGCGTCGGATGGCAATGGACTGGGATCCTGCACTTTAGGGTTTAGGGTTTAGGGCTAGGGTTTCCCACATCAGACCCCAAACCCTAAACCCTAAACACTAAACCCTAAACCCTACACCCTAAACCCTAACCCCCAACCCCCAAACCCAAAACCCTAAACCCTAAAACCCTAAACCCTAAACCCTAACCCCGCAAACCCTAAACCCTAAACCCTAAACCCTAAACCCTAAAACCCTAAACCCAGCCTCGGGTCTTCCGCCACGGAGCCCGCTTGGGCGATGCGCGCGTCCAGCTGCCTGGGGAGCCCCCAGCTTGGACCAAGAGCCCTAAACCCTAAACCCTGAACCCTAAACCCTAAACCCTAAACCCTAAACCCTAACCCTAACCCTAAACCCTCAACCGCCTAAACCTTATACAAGCTCTATACACCCTCTAAGCCCCTTGAGCCCCCTTAAGCCCCGACGCAGCCTATAAACCCGATGAACTGCCCGAGGCAAGAACTTGGCATGTAGGACAATGCAGTTTCCAGGTTCGGACATCACAAAATATCCCCTGTGGACTCTGGGTCTCAAATGCCCCGCTTGTTAAACATCATCATGCCCCAAGTGGCAGTCGCCCTCTTTTTTTTTTTTGGGGGGGGGGGGGGGGAAGGGTGGGTGCCAATTTTTCTTGGGTCCGCACAGGTAGCTATAATAACCTGAAGTGACCCAAGTCAGGCTACAACCTGTTATAGCCATGGTTCCCCGAAAGTCTTATACCTATGTATGGGGGTCCACGTGAAAAAAGGTACGCAAACAGAGACCCTAACTTGTAGAACAATTCGCTCAAGGCTCAACCCCAAACCCCAATGCTTCAACCTCAAGCCGTCTAAACCCAAAACCCCAAACCCTAAATACCCTAAAAAACACCCAACCAAAACCCTGAGCCCTCAAAACCCTAAAAACTAAACCGTATACCCTAAGCCCTAAAAGCCCCGAACCCGACTTTGACATCCTAAACCCTAAACCCTAAACCCTAAACCCTAAAACCTAAAGCCTAAAGCCTAAACCCTAAACCCTAAACCCTAAACCCTAAACCCTAAAACCCTAAAACCCTAAAACCCCAAACCCTAAACCCTAAACCCTAAACCCTAAACCCTAAACCCTAAACCCTAAACCGACATCCGAGTCCCCTCGCCGGTTCGCGCGTGCAGCGCGGCGCTTGGGCTCCGCCCCGCGCACCGCCCGGGGCTGGGACGTTTTAGGGTTTAGGGTTTAGGGTTTAGGGTTTAGGGTTTAGGGTTTAGGGTTTAGGGTTTAGGGTGAAGGTCGAGCTGTTGAGGTTGCTATTTTTGATAACACTTGATAACATTGGTAGAAGTTACTATAAGAGCTTTTGAAGTTGCTAGAACACGTGATAATATTGGTAGAAGTTGCTGTGAAGAGCTTTTGAGGTTGCTATAAACTTGAGTTGTAGCAGTTGTAGCAAGACTGTGAAGAATGTTTAAAAATCTGAGTAGCATTGGAAAGAATACTAGCCATATTAACAAGAACACCAACAATGCGTAGTCATAATACAGCTTTGCCAGAGGTTGCTGAAGTCATTTTTGAATGTGCAAAGCGAGATTGGCTTTGTTCTTCGCATCTGTATGCTCTAGCAAAGGCTTCGTTTAGGATATGATATGCAAAAATAAATACATAAATAAATATATATATATATATGTACATATGTTCCAAGACGAGGTACATACTTGTTATTGCTGTTGAGGCGCTGAACATGAGGATTTGTGTGTTGTTGCTTGTTATATTTTTCATGCGTATGTACATCTACATATGTAAGGTTGTAACTAAGACTCTGGATTGGTGGTACTAGCATTGTTCTTGTCGTTTTGAACACTTCCTTTATTCACATCGGCTACACCTATTTTTACCGTGAATATCAGCATTAACATCTTATTGCGGAGTGCAGTGCACACGTGCATTGTCATTCCTACTATTGATTCTCATGCTCATGAGCTATGACTAATAGTAGCTGTCATTCTTGATCTTGCTGCCACCGTTGTTGTTGCCGTGGCTGCTGCCCCCGCCACTGTGGTAACCGCTGCTGAGGTGGTGATGGTCGGCATCGTTCTTCCGAGAATTGCTAGTGTTCCTGTTAGTGTTGTTATTGTTGCTGCTGCTGACGTCGTCGTCGTTGTTGTTACCAGGGCTAGTCTAGGGCACGCGCCATGATGCTCCATATGAACCCTGGAACTCCTTTTAGTTTTAGGGGTTAGGGTTTAGGGTTCCCGGGAACCCCTTGAGCCCTGAAAGTCTTGAACCATCCTTGGGCGTTTTTGCGCTGTGTTCTGGCCCCCCCCCCCCCCCCCCCCCCCCACACATCATACTACACCGACAATGGGCACTTGTCAAAACTAGGGTTCCTTCTGGGGCCCCCCTGTAAGAATCCGGCACCCTTACAACAAGCATCCGAGAAAGAACCTCCCAGAAAAAAAAATATCCTAACCTCAACTCCCAAACTCGAACCTCCAACATTGCTAGGGCTGATTGATGGGCTCTAGGACCCATGGGGTTCATATAAGGTTTCCGGATTCGGCTTTAGGGTTTAGGGCGGGGTTAGGGGTGAACGCCAGGTTCTTGGAAACCCATCGCGCTGGCAAATCGAATATTTCGGGAAGACAGTTGGAAAATCACAGCGCGTGCGGTCTAGGCTTCAGGGCCCAGAAGAAGTGTGCAGGTACAACTGAAAGCACTTTTGTCGCAGACTCGTTTTGGGACGCGGCCCGTGAGGTAGGGGGGGGTGGAGGGTACAAGGAGGGGCCCCTTTACTATACTAACTGCAGTTAAGGGACTGGTAACCTAAGTTGGGCTCCCTATCACCCAATTAAGGGCTCTTGTAACTCTACTTATAACTAGGGGGCCCCTCCTTGTATGGGAGGGAGGGAAGGCAATAGTCTTCACCGCGTATTTGTTGCAGCCTGTCACGGGCCTAGCCCGGCTAAACCCTAAAACCTAAACCCTAAACCCTAAACCCTAAACCCTAAACCCTAAACCCTAAACCCCAAACCCTAAACCCTAAACCGCGGACCAGCCTTGCTCTTTGGCGCTGCTGCCGTGATGCTCTTGGGCGCCGCCGCCTGCCAGAGGCTCCGGCAGGGTGTAGGGATTGGGGTTTAGGGTTTAGGGTTTAGGGTTTAGGGTTTAGGGTTTAGGGTTTAGGGTTTAGGGTTTAGGGTTTAGGGTTTAGGGTTCACTACGTTGAGCTCAAGACGTCTATGGCGGTCACCTTTACGCACGGGGTCCTAGACGACATGACCTCGGCTATACAGAAAGAGGTTGCGATAAGAGGGTGGATTTCACACAAGTTTAGGGTTTTTGGGTTTTTTGGATTTTGGGTGTGTAGGGGTTCAGGGTTTAGGGGTTTCGGGGTTTCAGGGGTTTAGGAGTTCGGGGTTAGGGTCGGGGTTTGAGGGCGCAGGGGGCTGAGAGCTTGTAGGGTTTGGATGGGTTTGGGGTTTTTGGGCTGTTTGAGGCTCAGGAGTTCAGGATTCAGGGTGTTTAGGGTCCCAAACTTGGGAGCTTAGGAGAATTCAGGACTCCGGGTTTGGGGCTTCTGGGGTCGGTCTAGGGTCTAGTGCAACAGCCAGCTCAGAAGGCCCATCCGTTCACGACTACGGGGATTGCATGCTCTCAGGCCTTTAGCCTAAACTCCCTGACGCGCCACAAACTTAAACCCTATAAACCCTCAACCCCACAAGCTTAAACCCTAAAACCCTAAACGCCCTAAACCCTAGAAACCCTAAACCCTAACCCCTACACCCTAAACCCTGAACCCCATAAACCCTAAACCCGAAACCCAAAACCCCTAAGCCCTTTAAACGGCCTTCGGCGTGGCTGCTGACTTGGGGTTGGCGGCGGCCATGGCGTTCGCCGCGCGGGACACCTGAGGCTTTTGGGAGTACATAATTCATATGATAAAAGGGCCTTTGGCCAGGGACCCTGCCCAGCGCCCGGACAACCGTAGCATCCCTACAACCCCTGCCAGACAGCCCTTAACCCCTCACCCTAAACCTCAGAAAGCCGAAAACCTTACACACCTTGCAAACTCTACTCTCTACCCCCGAAACCCTAGACTCGATAAACCCAAAACCCAGACCCAAAACCCTAAACCCTAAACCCTAAACCCTAAACCCTAAACCCTGAACCCTAAACCCTACACCCTACACCCTAAACCCTAAACCCCAAACCCGAACCCTAAACCCTAAACCCTAAACCCTAAACCCTAAACCCTAAACCCTAAACCCTAAACCCTAAACCCTAAACCCTAAACCCTAAACCCTAAACCCTAAACCCTAAACCCTAAACCCTAAACCCTAAACCCTAAACCCTAAACCCAACCCCCCGGAACCAAGTCTGAGTCCAGAGCTGGTTGCTTCGGCTCTGCCTTGGTCTCTTTCACCTCTCTCGCAGGGGGCCTCCAGCCGCCGGGTTTAAGGTTTAGGGTTTAGGGTTTAGGGTTTAAGGCGGAGGGGGGAACTTGGGGTGAACATTGCAGGGTTTAGGGTTCATAGGACAGGGTATAGGGTTTTGTTCAGGGTTCTTAGGGTTTTGTGGTTAAGGGCTGAAACCCGTAGGGTTTAGGGTTCATAGGACAGGGTATAGGGTTCAGGGTTCAGGGTTTTGGAGGTAAGGGCCGGAACCATAGTATGGGGGGAGCTCCAGCGATGAGCATGCAAGCTGTTCGTTGGGCTTCGGAGTTCAGGAGTCTACACGTGTGACATGTCTAAGGCCATGGACAACATACGCACCCTGCAAAGTTTATAGGGTTTAGGGCCCAAAGCTTAGCATCTAGGGTTGCTACACCACCAACAATCTCACTATCAAGCTTGGTTGCTGGAACCCACCAAGTCTGAGCTTGGTGAGGTATGTACAGTTCACAGTTCACTAAAATATGGCACTTTTTTTCTAGTGGGAACCCCAAGGCTTGAACCAGAATTCAGAGAACCGCTCATATGGAAACGCAATACACGTTTCAAACAGGAGCTTCTCCAAGCGGGCTCCCGGGCAAACAGCTAGACGGGAACTGAAGCTCCTCACCTAAACCCTAGTTTAAGGTTCAGGGTTCAGGGTTAAGGTTTTAGGGTGAATATTCAGTGGATCCTCCTGTTCAAGCCGACAGCGAAGGTTCACTGAAACAGAAGTCCCGCACAACCCTCCTTCAAAGCTCTATATAAGCCCAAGAAACCCGAAAGGCCCCTACGCTAACAGCTGACCTGCAATGAAAGCCTACACCAAGCCCTAAACCCCAAAACCCTATAACCCCAACACCCCGAAACCCTAAAACCCTGAAGCCCGAGAATCCCAAAAAACAAAGCCCGAAGACCCGAAACCTAAAAAAACCCAAAGCCCTTAAACCCCAGCCCTGAGAGCCAGACTCAGACTTCGGTACGGCCTTAGGAGCCCCACGGAGGGGGTTTTAGGGTTTTAGGGTTTAGGGTTTAGGGTTCAGGGTTTAGGGTTCCGGGCTTAGGGTGTATAGGGTTTAGGGCTTAGGATT
Source organism: Symbiodinium natans (assembly GCA_905221605.1). Taxonomy (NCBI): domain Eukaryota; class Dinophyceae; order Suessiales; family Symbiodiniaceae; genus Symbiodinium; species Symbiodinium natans. The sequence goes on from CAJNDS010001990.1 coordinate 594,941, forward strand.
TGAGGTTTAGGGCTTAGGAGCCCCACGGAGGCTCTGGCTTGGTGACGCAGGGGGACACTCTTTGGGGTGGTGGGGGTCTGGGGTCTTGGGGTGCTGTTTTCGAGGGGGGTTGGGGCTTGGGCTTGGGGGTTGAGGCTTGGGGTGGAAAAACTAGGAGCGAAAAGGGTGACTTGTTGGAATCAAGGATGTTTTTATACGGGAACCCTCCCCCCCCCCCACCAGGGCACTGTGGGACTGCCTAGTCTAGACGCCTGGTCAGTCTCCATGACTTGGGGAAGAAAGGGCAACCGGTCTTGTCTGCTGTTGATACCGGGCTGAGCCAAGGCTGAGAAAACACCTTATAAACCCTAAACCCTAAACCCAAAAATGAGTATCAAGTCAGGATTCTAGGGGCTGAAAAACACCTTAAACCCTAAACCCTAAACCCCAAAAATGAGTATCACTTCAGGATTCTAGGCAAGGATTGCTGGGTGTGGGCCCGTGGGCATGATGGAGCTTCTTGTTGGAGTGCCATACCCGATTTTACACTGTACATGCAATGGGCTCTCCAAATGTCATGGTTCCCGCGAGCACAGGGGCCCCCCAGAAAGAACCCTGCTCAAAACACCTCAGAATTGTAAGTCTGGGACGGAATGCGCGTGCTGCTTCTGCACACTAATGCTCGGTCATCAACTCCCCCACCTACCCTGCATCTCACGCCTCCATACTGCAGGCCGAGGCGCAGCTTTCAGAACTGCCTTAGGACGGGGGGCTTCTTCCTCTTCCTCTTCCTCGTCCGTGTACTCGTCCTGCATGCACTTCAAGGCGTGACCCATCCTGCCTTGCAATGAAACCCTAGACCCTAACCCTAAACCCTAAACCGTGAACCCTAAACCCTAAACCCTAAATCAAGCTGGATGAGGGGATCTCACCTCAGTCTCCATTAGGTCGACGGGAACCTCGCCCGAATCCGGCAACAAAACTACTACTTGCTTAAGAACTAGGGTTTCGTGTTTAGGGTTTAGTAAGAACCCCCAAAAAACACAGAATAAGAATCCCGAAATTGCCCTTTCATGGCCCTACTATCAGGAATACTAGTTTGTATGTTTTTTCTTTGGGGGGGGGGGGGGGGGGGGAGTTCTTACGCAAATAGTGGAAATAGGAAAGGCGTGTGTCTTTGTTCTGCACCTTTCGTCAAGACAAGCAAGAAGCTGAAACTCGCAAGCACGACGCAGTGTGTATGAACAATCCCGCCCTCCGCAGTCGTGTAGTTAACGGTTACGGGTTTAGGGTTCAGGGTTCAGGGTTTAGGGTTAAGCGCAGCTCTGCCTCCCGTGCCCTCTAACACCTCCAAGCCGAAGTCCGGAAACATCCATCTTCCGACCCTTCTGCCTTCGGCCGAAACCCCATGTAGACCCCAAACTCCAGGACCCTAAACCCCGAAAAGCCTGAACCTCGCCAAAACCCTAAAACACCGAACCCTAAACCCTGGCCCCGTTAAATCCACAAAACCCCTAAACCCCAACCAAAAACCACCCCAAACCCTAAACCCTAAACCCTAAACCCTAAACCCAAAACCCCAAACCCCAAACCCGAAACCCTAAACCCCCCCCCCCCTCCCCTCCCTGAGAGCCCGGGCCTCGCTGCTGGACGGCTTGGCCGCCGCCTTGGCCTGCCCCGGAGGCGCCAGCTGCGCCGCACCCCGGGTGCCTGCTCCCGACGGCTTTTGGGGGTTCATCTAGGGTTTAGGGTTTAGGGTTTAGGATTTAGGGTTTAGGGTTTAGGGTTTAGGGTGTAGAGTTTAGGGTTTAGGGTTTAGGGTTTGCCGGTTCTTAGTAGGAATGAGGGAATGAGGGCCCTATAGAATCCCTCAAAGGGGTGTGTGTAGCGCCCTCATTCCTTCATTCCCTACTAAGAACCAGGGATTTAGGGGAATTCAGGGGGTTTATAGGGTATATCGGGTATTTAAGGGGGTACTTAGGGTTTATAGTTGTTTTTGGGGTTTTTAGGGGGGGTTTTAGAGGGTACTTAGGAGTTACAGGGTCTTTAGGTTTTTAAGGGCAGTTCGGTATTTGGGGTTTGTAGGGGCTTAGGGTTTATAAGGGTTTATGGGTCATTCAAGGAAGGACAGGAACAGGAGCAGTAAAATGGGGTAGCTCTATCACAGGGGGATTGTAACAGGAGAATACTGATGAAGCACCAAGGGCGCCGGGCTCTAAACACGAAGAGCGCAGCAGCCAACATCCGAAGCAACAGCACATCAAGCAACCCAAACGCCAACTACAGGACTTCGCAGCCCTCCGAAGCCCTCAAGCCTAAACCCTGAACCCTAGCCTAAATCCGAAACCCGAAACCCTGGAAGCCATAGGCGCCCACCCCAACAATCGTAACAACCCAAGCCCTGAGTCCACCTTGAACCCCCAAACAAACCTAGCCTTTAGGGTCTAGACTTAATCTGTTGGGATGGGTTGGAGTATCAAGGAATGCGAAAAGACAGCCAGAAAATTAAGTTGGATCGCTTCGCTCGTTCACGCATGTCAGCTGAATCCGAATGAGCCCGGCTCACGAGCTGAAAGCAAGGACTGGCGTTTATTGCCTTACAACCCTCAAGCCTCTGAACACCTAAACCCAAAACCCAAAATAAACCTCAACCCTAAACCCCAAACCCTAAACCCGAAGGACTCGCTACCACAGGGGTTCCGGGCCGGCAGCGCGGGGCGGCGGCGGAGGGGGAGGTGGCGTCTCGGCCTCGACTGGCTTAGCTTGTGGAGCTCGTGGGAAGCGGGGGCGGACTTAGTTGCAGCTGCTTTGTTGTTGTTTGTTGGAGATACCCAGACTTTCTTTTAGTAAGACTATGCAATGGAATTTTACATGGTGGAACAAGTTATATGTACGACAATTGAGGGTTCAGGTACAAGGGGTTCAGCGAGCTGTCGTTTTTGTTCCGATCATGCTTTTGGCTTGTTAAATTGCATGCCGCTCAGCTTGTCATTCACTTAGAACATCTAGAACCTTTCTAGGCAGCAGGGGCGTGGCCCCCATAAGTTGCAGAATTGTACCAGTTGCTGCAGCACCCCACTCGCCAATCACGTGAAGCCATGCAGGTCACTTTACATTCATGTCTGGGACGTGCAGTGATCGTTGAACTGATCTGTTCAATGCCGGCATGCCCGGACTCCCTCCAGCACAACTGGACGCCACTCTTCGCCCGGCAATGTCTCCTGCAATGCGAACCTGAATTCCCAGTGGGACCCATCTGACATTCCTGACGCAAGACCTTTGCAGCTGCGAGAGATTTGCTTCGCAGGAACATGCGTGTACAAAGCGGCCATCTTCATCGAGCTGAAGTCAAGGCATGGGCCTTCGCAGCCTTTCGCTCGCGCCTGTACAGCCTTGCCATTACATGTTATGATCCTGCCTGCCTTAGCCCTTTGCAAAACAGCGTGCTGCCTGTTCTGTGACCTCGTGACATACTCCAAGTTGTCCACGTGATTGTTTCCACGGTCAGAATCTTTGTGGTTTACCTCCATGTCTGGCGAGATTGGCCGGCCAATGAACGTCGCCGCAACCAAACGATGCACCAGAAGTGTCCGACGCCTTCTGGTGACTGAGTAGTAGCCATCGTTCATTCTTGTTCCACGGCTGATGTAGCCTTTGCCAGGGAACACTGGCGAAACACGGCCATGATTGCTCACCATCAGGTTGGGGATAGCATCACACTCGCACGGATGCCTTGCAGCACTCCACCATTCGTCTGAAGCTTTGCCTGTTCTTGCCGGGAGCTCTGGATCTTGATGGGGTATCTCCTTAAACTCATACCAAACCCCATTTCCGCGTGTCTTGGTCAGACTTCCCCGACAGCACCTTGACACCGAGCTTCGCGGAACCCCAAGCAGCTGCTCAGCTTCAAGTTGTGATGCACAACGCGTCCACGACATTTCACCACAACGCCGCCACAGGACAGCCTTGCTGACACCTTTCCGATTCCGACTCATGTTGGTAGCAAAGGAATGTCTTTGATTCTCAGAGCAAGTAACATACTGGAGATTGGCTACTTGATTGTTACCCCGGTCTCCATCCAGGTGATTCACCTGCCAACAGCTTGAGTCTAGTGGCGGGTCTAGGAATGCGGCTGCCACCAGGCGATGCACAAGATATTTTTGATTGTCGATGCTCACGCTGCGATAGCCCGCGGCCTGCAGACTGCCAAAGCTGATCACACCAGTGGCACTCTGCACCCTTCCGCCGGAACTAACTTGCCATCCGTTCGAGCTCCATCGCAACTGGCGAACGCACTCAGGGAGCCGAGGCGCCCTCACGAAGGAGGCAATACGCCTCATGTTTCAAGCCGAGACTTGGGGCAGTCACCAATGCTGCCAGGCAGACCCAAGTAATTAGTTGTAGATTGAAGAAATCACATCATCTGGGCTACTTTTGGCAACACAAGCCAGCAGCTGGGCAGGACATGCACCGGGCCTCTCTCTCTCTCTCTCCTCTCTCTCCTCTCTCTCTCTTCAGTGAAGACTCTTCAGCAACGCAGGGGGAGCCTCTGCTCCTACAAATCGACAGCCCCGTCCCGTGCATGAAGCCTGGTGCTCCTCAACCATACACTCAGCATGCTGGACAAAACGCAAGCAATCCTTGGAGCATGGCCTTCCGCGGCACTGCGGCGGGCGGTGCCTTCGCACAAGGAGCCAGAGCAATGGCCGTGCTGGCAAAACGCATGGGCCCGGGTGTTGAGGGTTTTCGTGGCTTACACTGCGCCGGGTCCCATTGGGCTTGTCAGGAAGTTAAACAGGAAGTCAACTTTTGGAGGCTTGTGCACCCAAATGGCGGATTCGCGACATGTCAACTCGTGGAGACGAAGGCGGGGCTCGAGCCAAGGCCAAAGCCTTACAATCATCGGCACTAAAAGCAATGAGCTCTAAAATCATCGGCCATGACACCCACACCCTGAACCCGAAAACACAACGACCGAAAGGCTACGCACTCAAAGCTTTAAACCCAAAATCCCCAGTTCTACACTTCTGAATCATCAAGCGCCTTGGGCTCTGCTTTCGGGTCCACCACCTCTGCACCACGTGGAGAGCGCTCGCACAAAATTGAGAGCGTTTAAGCGTTGAGGCTTGAGGGCGTTCAGGGTCGAATAGTTGTTGAAGAAGAGCGTCTGCGTTCGTGTGTAGGAGTGTTCGTGTGTGTAACAGTGTAGGAGTGTTCGTTAGGCGAATAAAGGATAGATGACTTGGGATCAAGAACATAGGGGCAAGGCAAGATTTAGGGAGCAGAAAAAACGCCGATTTTGAGTTGCAAGTCTAGGTGCACTTGCCCGTCTAGGTGCAGCTGCCCACGTGACTGGCAACATGGCCCAGCTTCTGGTGTGACTCGCATACCATGTGAGAAGCAACCACATCGGATGATCATCGCAACAGGACCACCTCTGAGTCCTAAACCCTGGCCCTAATTCTGATCTGGGTCCAGGGACAAGTTAGTAAGCCAAGCAATGGCAAGCTCCACAAAGCCCTGTAACCCTAAACCAAATCTCCCTAAACCCTACACCTAACACGGCCCCCTAGGCCGCCTCGTCGTGCTCCTGAGACTCCTCCTCCTCTTCCTCTTCCTGGCTGTCCTCCTCGCTGGAGATCTGCGCCGCAGCAGAAGACGAGGGTGCTAAGGGCTTCGAGGGAATTGGGGTTTAGGGTTTATAGGGCTTCGGAATCGAGCTTTGAGGTTGGAAGGCCGAGAACTCATTATGGTAATGCTAACTAGATGACAGATAACAATATTGATGACGAAGGATTCCGATGTCGGTGCCTAGGCATTCATGGCTGGTGGTAGAAGCGCTACGAACCCCTCTACGAGACCCGCGCCTTTTGCAATGAGGTTGCGCAGGATGGCGCAGGACATTACTTCGCAATCCCTGAGCCCTGAACATTCCTAAGACCTTTTGGGGCTTTCCTGGGGAACTTCGTGAGCTCTGAGAATGATATACAGTACTGTTGTACTTTGATGCTAGGGTTTAGGGTTTTGTGATTTAGGCTAAGGGGTTAGCCTTTAGGCTGCTGCTATGTTCGACGGTCTCAGGCATTGCCGCAAAGGCTTGAACATGTTCTTGGATGTCAAGCTTGTCATGGTAGACTCACACACCTGTTCTCTGTGGAGTACCTACAACCCCCCATTAACCCCCAACAATCTGGTCTAAACCCTAAAGCCTAAACCCTAGACCCTCAACCCTATAGTCTAGCTTTCGAGCCTCAGCCTTCTTCTCGGCGGATGGGGCCTGTCCGTCACGGTTTTGGACTACTTAGAGCAACCCACTGTCATCTAAGCAAAAGATACTCCACACCCCAGCTTGGCCTATGAAGCCCTCTAAGAACACATTACCTAAAAATGATCCTCCCAAACCCGTGAGGGAAAATAATTTGAAACATCCCAAGGGCCTTCCCAGCAACCTGTGAATCAGACCGGCGCTGTCTGGCGATTATTGATAAACCCCAAACCCTAAACCCTCAGCCCTAAACCCTAAACCCTATAGGAATGCAAACGCTGCCATCCTCGGAATATGCGGGTGAAGGGGATGAGCTGCGAGCTATCGTAGCAGACTCCGAACTCAAAGCCAAATTCCCTCTGCACGCATCTCAGAGGTCCTGAAGAACCCAAAGAGGCTGAACCTCAAGCAGCCCAAAATAATTAAGCCTTCAAGCCTACAAACCTCAGCACACCTCAACACCCCCACCCTAAAACCCCCAGAACCAGAACACCCTAAAGCCCTAAAACCCCAAAACCCTAAACCCTGCTAGCTCAAAGGCCCAGCAAAGTGCCTCCTGATTATCGCTGGCCCGCTCTTTGGCGACCCCAACCTGACAGCGGGACGGCGGGGCGCAGAGCTTAGCGTGAGTGGGTTTAGGGTCCAGCGTTTAGGGTTTAGGGTTGAGGGCTTAGAGGGTAGCACCCAAAAAGGATTCAAGGTTGATGGTTGTCCACTTAGTGCTTGAGCTATGTAGCTATGTGTCAGAAGTAGGTAGGTATTCTGGGTCGAAGGACGCTCGCTGCCCGATTCTCCGATCTTGCTCACAACGGGCAGGCAACAGCTGGTCTGTCGCAAGAGACTGGAAATTAGATGGCGTAAGCACGGCCCTAATTCCGTCAGTATTGGGTGGATTGGCTACTGTAAGTTCGACTCCTAGCTGCTTGCCACGAACCTGCACCAAACATGTGTGACCAAGCACTGACAGCCAACACACATAAAGAAAAACCATGTTGGTCCGTTGACGGAGCCACTTTCGGGTAATTATTCGACAGAGTTTTCAGGGCCGCGACTCGGAGACCCATAGAATGAGACGCGGGCCAGTTGACGCTGGAGCTCCGCGCAACCTGCCGCAAGGAGTTGCCCTGCTCGAGGTTCATGGGCTGCAGTAGGGTGTAGGGCGTAGGGCAAGGCTCCAGGCACCTAAAGCTGTAGAGCGGAAGAGGGGGCGCCGGGACTGATCTCTTCACGGCGAAGGTGGATTTCGGCCACCCCCCCAAGCCCCCCTGGTGCTCAAGCCCCAGCGTTTCTCCAACCAACCCCAAGGGATCACAAACCTCATACCACTCTAACCAAAAAGAAAGAAATGTACAGCTGATGAACAACTGCTAGAGGGTCCGTTTGCAGCTTTAGCAGGTACCCCAAAACCATACTGAATAGGGTTTTGGAGTACCGAAATCCATACCTGTAATTTCTAGAAATGCACCCTTCAATCCTAACCCCTCAACCCTCAACCCTCAACCCCAAACCCTAAACCCTCAACCCTCAACCCCAAACCCTAAACCCTCAGGGACTGCAGTGGGCTAAAGAAACGAACCTTAGGGCTCATTCCGTCCCCACACAGTCTTGGGGGCCGTGCGAGTTGCCAGCTCCGCCCCCTGGCAAAGAAGTCGGAACTCAGAGCCCATTGGTCAACTCTGTAGCGAAGTAGGGTTTAGGGTTTAGGGTTTAGGGTTTAGGGTTTAGGGTTTAGGGTTTAGGGGTTAGGGTTTAGGGTTGAGGGTTGGGTTTCGGGTTTAGGGTTTAGGGTTTAGGGCTCTGAAAGCAAAAGGGCTCAGGATTTAGAGTGGCTGGGGCTGGACTCTTGAGGCTTCCTTGGTGCCCGGCCCCCTGGTGTGCAGAAGTGCAGAAACGCATGTCGAATCGCTGGAGTTTAGGGTTTGGGGTTTAGGTTTCGGGTTTGGGGTTTGGGGTTTGGGGTTTGGGGTGTAGGGTTAGGGCCCAAAGACAATCACCCAAACCCTTCTGCAAAACATCCGGCACAAGCCCCCACCAGCCTTCCGCTTCAGCTCCTCGAGCGCCCGCTGGTTTTCCGCCTCCTCGCGCTGTGCCTGCGCCCCATGGTCCCAGGGTTCATGGGAACGGTCTAGGGTTTCGTGTGTAGGGTTGAGAGTTTAGTGTTTAGGGTCTATAGTGTTTAAATAGTGCTTATCGTGTTTAGGGTGTAGAGGTTAGGGTTTCAGGTTTAGGGCTTGGGCTTTCGCAAAAGTTGCATGGTCGAAGAATGCCGCGGGGGCCCCGACGCCCTGAGCCCACAAAAATACCCCAACAACGAAAACTCTTGGACTGAAAGCCTTCATCCCACACCTCAGTTCTTAGAGTACCCCGATCTCTGTTGAGAACTGCGTTCGTTTTGTTTGAGAGGTTGTTGTGTTGGAGCCTTCTGCTCAGGGTACACCAAACAAGACCATAATGTAAGGAACTCCTAAACGCTAAGTCCTTATTCCTGTAATCCATAGAATAACCCTTCTAATTATCCCTCACAAGGGCTATAAACCCATGCAATCTTTATGACCGCTGACACTCCCTAAAACATAAACCCTATAGCCCAAACCCTATAAACCCTCGGCGCCCACACCCCAGTAAGCCCAGATCAGCTCTAGTGTACACCCCTAATAAACCTTAATAACCCGAAAACCCAGCAAAGAAGCTCGCATCATGTTAGGGTACCAACTTCCTAAATTCCTACAAGAACCGCCCTAAATCCTTAGAGCCTGTAATATTTCTTCTAAATTTTCCTATAACCCTTCTAGACCCTGATAGTAAAAAGTACATTCGAAGCCTAAATTCCTACTAAGAACCAGCCTATACTATACCCTTGTAGGCTTCATTCTGACCCTTCGAACACCCTTCTAAAATCCTACAACCCTTCTAGACCCTGATACGCAAACCGCTTACATCCAAAAGCAGGGATCGTTTCCTGTGCCAGCTGCGCGCTAAGCTCCGTCTCGCGGCGCAGCCGAATCGCCTCCTGGGCATCGTTGGAGGCTTAGGGTTTATAGGGTTTAGGATTTAGGGTTTAGGGTTGAGGGTTTAGGGCTTCGGGTTTAGCAACAGGTTGACATCGTTTAAGGGCTTAGTCTTTCGGGGTAGCTTGGGTTTTTGGCCGACGGTTTGGGGCTTTCGCAGTGCGGAAGTCACTCTTGCGAGGGGACCATGAGGAAACCTTAAACACCTGAAGCCCTAAACCTCAAACCCTAGCCCTAAACCCTAAGCCCTAACGCTCAGAATTACTGGGGCCTCCCTCAACCATGGAGCTCGGCAGCCACTTCGTTAACGTTTTCTCGCGTTTGGGCCCCACCAATCACCCCCCAACAAAAATACCCTAGGATTCAGGGTTTAGGGTTTCGGGTTTAAGGAAGAGATTGTAGGTTTGATAAGGTCTAGGGGGTTTACAATCTACGGTTTAGGGTCTAGCACCCGAGCACAACCCCCCCGGCGCACGCGCCAGTTCGGCGCACGACCTGGGCCCCGGACGCGCTCGCGCAGCTGTCTGCGCAGTTCCTCCCGGTTTCATCATTCGGCGAGGTCGGCTCCCCCAAACCCTCAACCCTAAACCCTGTAAATCCTGTACCCTCCAAGCCCCGAACCCTAAATCTTAAGGTCAGAAGCCAAAAACTTCCAGGAACCCGCAACCCCTACAAAGTCCAGAAATCCCCAAAACACCCTTAGACCCCACAGACTAAGGGCTTAGGGTTTAGAGCTTCGATTTGAGGATTAAATTGGGACATGTAATTCCTAATCAGATTTACAAGGACCAGGGGAATTACTCAAGGTCCGAGCCACCCGAGCTTAATGACCTAGGAACCCTACAGCCCTAAACCCCTAAAACCCTAAAACCCTGTACATATACCTCTAAGGACGTAAGTCCCAACTGGTAGGCATCCCGCAGGAATACTGTGAATAAAGCCTCCATCCCCATTTTCTATATATATATATATCTATCTATCTCTCTCTCTCTCTCTCTCTCTCTCCCCTCCCTTACTGAACTACATACCCTACAAACCCTATAAATCCTATTTACCCTACAACCCCTAAATCCTAAACACAATAAACCCCAAACCCAACAACCCTACTATACACTAACCCGCAGACAGGGCCCCCCTATGCCTCGAGCTCAAGGCGCTTGACTTCGCGCTCCTGGGGCGTTGGAGGGTGGCCGAGGGCTGTCGGGACCCTGGGTTTGGGGATTTTCGGATTGAGGGATGATGTAGGGTCATTGTAGCTAGAGGCAGGGTCAGAAGTAGGATGCATATATGGTTCAGGGCTAAGGGGTTTGGGGTTTAGGGGAACCCCAAGTTGGGGTACTTGCAATGTTGGTAAAGTACCCTACTTATAACCCTACTGGTCGGATGTTCTTCTAAACCGGGAGCAGAAGTGAACCTTTGCGGTTGTACAGGGATCATCGTAGAGCAAGAGGTTTAAGCGCGACGTGTGCAAATCATATTCCCGGCTCGAGCGTGAAACATGCTACCAATTCAAGATTCGAAAGTCAGGCGGAAAGTCGGGTGGGGCCGCGATGGATGAGAGGGGATGCGGAAGTTGCACTTAATGCGAATTCTAGGTACACCCAAACTTTTGGGGGAAGTCATGGCTCAGGAAGGAGGCAGAACCTCCACATTTCCTTTAACAGCAGAATTAGGGGCACCTTGGGTGTCAAAGCATTTGACAACAGCTGCGAAAGACTGTGTCAGTGTCTCTGGGGCAGTTCAGCTGCATCGTTTCTTTGGGAGGCAAGGTTGCCTCCTCAGCACATCCTGCGTGGACCCTGCAAGTAGCTTCTTTAAGCCCTAAACCCCACCGCCCAACCCTGAACCCCAGACCCTAAACTCTAAACCCAACCTAAAACACAAGACTTAAACCCTGAAACCTCATGCTGATACCCTCAATGCCTGCCCGCGAACCCTCAGCTGCACCTTCGCTCTCAGCTGCTTCGCCTCGGTGCTTTAGGGTTGTTTGGGCGTTCTAGTGTTTAGGGTTTAGGGTTTATTGTAGACAAAGGGTGCCCTGTTTTGAGTAGGGCGTTCTTGTGTATAAATTAGAGATCCTGACCCTGAACAAAGGAGTAAGAGTACGACAGGGTGTGCTCAACCCCAATCCCGCAGTCAAGGCCTTGCAAGAACTCAGGGCTTAGGGCTGCAAGTGCCCGAAAAAAATGAATGACTATAGTTGCAACGTTAGAAACCCTACTAGGCCCTACTCATAACGACCCATTGAACCTCACAGTAAACTAAACTTATGAGCAGGGAATGCTCAAAGCGATCGCAAGGGCAGTGTAGACAAAGCTCTTCTCAAGCTCGGTTGCTGCGTGGTAGTTCTCTTTGGGATGGACGCTTCAGGGCTACCCGAAGCGTGAAGGCCTATGAGAGGGAGAGAGAGAGAGAGAGAGAGCGAGAGAGAGAGAGAGAGAGAGATAGACGGAAAACAAAACAATGAAATAAATAAAGAACGAGAGCCCCATCCTAACTCTCCAAACAGGCATGGCCTCAAGCTTCTCGCGGAGCTTGTGCCGCCGGACCTGAGAAGAAAGCTCTGAAAGGGATTTCCTGTTCGCTGCTACCAAGGAATTCGGGGGGTCCTGGGTGCGCTTTGGAGTTTAGGGCTTCGTGGGGTTCGGGAGTTGGTCTCCTGGGTGTTTTTGGAGTTCAAGGGTTTTCGGGTTTCGGGCTACAGTTGCAGAATTGGGAAGACACGGTCACGGTAGCTTAAGTTGCCGATCAACCAGGCTGGTACGACCCAGAAGTTGCAAACCCAAGCAGATCCGTTGCGCCAGGCTGCCTCCTCCTGCCGTTGTCTGTGCTCTTCCTCTTTTCGTCTCCTCTCCTGTCAGAGCCCGACAGGACGCAGCTGAGACATTGCAAAGTATGCTCCCAAAGAACCTGAGCGCTCTACCCTATCATATATCCGCTGTTCGACTCGTTAGCTGAACCCAGAGCATCCTTCTCTTCTCCGCTTAGAGGCGGCGGGTGCGCGAGGAAGTGTTGACTTGGGGATCTAGGGCGTGGAGAGTCCGAAGCAACCCAAACCCTAAACCCTAAACCCTAAACCCTAAACCCTAAACCCTAAACCGTGTGGACTTCTGAGGGAACCAAGCCACGAAAGAAAAACTCTAGATTCATCCCACACCTTTTAACCCGACTGATAGCTACCTATGTATTCACCCAAAATAGTTCAACCTCGAGTAGACAGAATCCCATAGTTGGAGCCATATGTGGTATAACCCTAGTTGCACACCATCTTCGATTTACTTGTAGGGAACCTGCACTTGCTGGTTCCTAGTAGGGAATCAGGGACTTGCATATCCTGCGCTCCCAACGCCCCTATAGAGACAGGGATCATACACCCCGAATGTCCCATTTCTCGCCCAACTAACACCAAAAAAGGAACAAGGGCCTGATATGGCTCCTGGTAATCGAGCTCACACAGCACCTAAACCCTAAACTCTACGCCCTAAACCCGAAACCCCTGAACTCTACACCCTAAACCCTTAACCTTCAAGCCTGAACCCTAAACCCTAAACCCTAAACCCAAAACCCTAAACCTTAAACCCTAAACCCTAAACCGCAAGCTCCTCCTCGAGGCGCTCCTGCTCACGGGCTGGAGGCCTCCCGGCGTGGGTTTTGTGCGGCACTTTACAGAATTAGGGTTTAGGGTTTAGGGTTCAGGGTTCAGGGTTTATGAAATTCGGGGTCTTAGGCGCTACAACTGCTCTTCCAAAGATACAAACCCCTGAAGCTCCCAAACCCCTAAACCCGAAACCCGCAAGAGTGTCATGAGTTGGCGCTCTGCCAGAGCCTGTAAGGGTATACAGAGTTTTGGGGACTGGTTTAGGGTTTAGGGTTTAGGGTGTGAACCTTTAACCTTTAGGGTGTTCAAGCGCTGCAGGGTTTAGGCTGTACAAGGTTCAGGGTTACGGGGTTGAGGGGTTTACTGCATCGGCTTTAAGGTCATTTAAGGTTTAGGGTTAAGGGGTTGAGGGGCTGAGGGGTTTCGGGGTTCAGGGCTTGGGGTTTCAGGGTTTAGGATCGGGCCATCGGCTAAATGTCAAAAAACTATAAAACCCTGCGCAAGACGGCCCCGATCGTGAACGCGTGACCCTTGGGCCACCACCACAGCGGCTTTGGGCGGCCGCCGTCATTCGGTGCCTACCACTCGTGCAGATGGCCCATCAGCTTCAGGCCCATGAAGCCGGTGCAAGTCCGAAGTTTAGGGTTTAGGGTTTAGGATTTAGGATTTAGGGTTTAGGGTGATCCTGCAAGGCATAGAGCGCCTGCGGCTCCTGACGACAATACTGTCTCCACAGGTGGCGCATTCGCGTCCGCGATCCCATCGTGGGAATCTTCTTGATCAAACATTTGCGCTTGCAGTTCGAATATAGAACCAGCAACATTGCCAATGCTCTTCTAAAAAAAGCGAACATTCAAAAGCTGTTCTTCTTCGTATATCCATTGAAGGACAAGAACCCGTCTTCAGATTCCCA
>CAJNDS010001990.1:613703-719674 GCA_905221605.1 Symbiodinium natans
CACTTCTGAACTTTCCCATCTGCAGCGGCGCTCTCGTTGTCGAGGCTCCGTTGGCTCTGAAAAGGGGCTAAAGCGAATCATGAGAAGTTGAAATGCTCGGACTTCTGGCCCGTCTCCTTGAGGGTTTTGCTCGAACAACGCCTGGTGTGGGGGTCACAGCTCCCCCAGTTGCCAAGGTCGCGTCGTCGGCGGCACCGACGGGTACGGAGTCGGAGTGATAGGTACTCAGTAGCCCGGGAAGTTCAGGGTTTAGGGTTTAGGAGTCTGACTCAGCAACCTCCTTGAATCCCTCGGACATTCTTTTCACGGCTTCAACGACAATCGGAAAACGCTCAAGTTGGACACCCTGAATCCCTAAAGTGCCCAAGCTCAAACCAGAAGCCTTGAACCTCTACGCTCCACAAACCCTAAACCCTAAACCCTCAATCATCAGAGGAGCCTCCTGGCTTGCGCCCTTGCTGTTTGTCTCCCTGAGCTGCGCGCTGACTGAGGTTCTAGGGTTGTAGGCTTGCTTGCTAAGGACAGATTTTAGGGGTTTATGGATCAAGGATGTAGGGTTTTTTTCGGGTTCAGGCAATAGGGATTTCGGGGGCCTTGGGGTTTTGGGGGGTTTACAGGGCTTTACCGGGTTGGGTTCAGACCTCCTGACGGCTACTTTCCAGCTGTGATCCCTGTCATTTGGTCTACAGTCTTTTGGGTGCAGGGTTTGGGGTATCTTCAAGGGTAGTTGGGGCTTAGGACTTTCGTTTCGAGTTCGGCTGTTTAGGGTCCACGAGCGTGTGCATGTGGTGCATCTAAGTTCGGTGCCCTCTTTGCTCGCCGTGGCCGATAGAAGGAATACCGCGATATGGGTACACTCAGGAGGGCAGCTATCAATTATAAACCTTTACCTGCGTTAGTAAGAAGCCCAATGAGCCCCAAACAGGGTATAAGGATCTAAAGTTACGGGTACAGTACCACAAAGGCAACAGAGACCTCGAAATGAACCACAAACCTCGGGCCAACCTGCCATGCAGGAGTTGAGGATCGGATCCCAAAACTCTGAGCCTCTGAGCTGCCCTTAAATCGGGTTTAGGATGAGGGGGACCTTTGGGGATATAGACCCTATGAATAAGGTCCCTGCTTAAGAGAGCCAGAAGAGGGTTCAGAAGGGTTCCCCTTTAAGGGCCCCCCTTATCCTGCCTAGGATTAAGCCTTCAGCCGCTTCTGTTGAGGTGGGTGGTTTAGGGCCTAGGGTGAAACACGTTCCTAAACAAGGTCCTAAACACTGAGAGGCTGTACAATACCCCTAAGGGCCGGACGCAGGACCCTCACTCAGCACCTATACTATTCCCTTCCTCTCCCTATATAACCTTTATGTGCAAAAAAAGCAGAAGCTACGCAGAACATCATGTCTCTTAAGTAGGTGGGCCTACACATTACCTGTGTGGGGCTGGATGCTTCAACATCATGTGGATACTCTCCATACTAGAGGGGCACCCCTTCTCTTCGTACCCCAGTACAGCATCATCCCCTCTATACTTGCTCAGTCACCTGGGATTAAAAAGGGTGCCCTTTTTTGTTTAAATGGGCCAATGAAGGGAACCAAACCACACAAAAAGGGCATAAGGGATTTCTGGGCATCCTAGCATAAGGGACCCTAAGCCCTAAACCCAAGACCCCCCCAAATGTGGGAACCCCCCCCCCCCCCCCCCCCCCTGCGTGCAGCTAGGTGGCAAGGATGACATGGCTGCGATGCCAGCTGCAGCAAAAAACTCACGCAAATACTTGCCGAAACCCTGCAACTACTAAGCGAAAAAAAGCCCTAAACCCTATGAAGTGTTGACACCTTATGCCCCAACGACCCCCTTCGGAGCCCCAGCATATCGGGGCGGCTTTGACATGGAACGCTTGATTTGAGCCGCCTCTCCAGTCGATGTCTCAGGGATTAGGGTTTAGGGCTAAGGTTTAGGGTTTAGGGTTTAGGGTTTGTGGTTTAGGGTCTAGGGTCTAGGGTTTAGGGTTTAGGGGCAGTTCTCCGCCGCAGCTTGCACTTAGGCTTTGAGATTCAGGAGAGACCGCGGAAGCCAAGGGAAAACTCCAGGGTGCACAGGCTTCAGTGAGGGTTTAGGGTTTAGGGTTTAGGGTTTAGGGTTTAGGGTTTAGAGTTTAGGGTTCATTAGGGTTTCGGGTTCCCGAAAACACGCTAAACCCTAAACACTAAACCCTAAACCCTAGAGACCCTAAATCCCTAAACCACGACTGCGACCAGAAGATGGGCTTCCATAAAGCCTCCAGACGGAGGAATACATCACAAAGGCCGCGCAAAAACATCAGCAAAGGCGCCCAGTTTGGTATTGCAGGGTTTGGGGTTTAGGGTTTCATTTTTTTTTTTTTTTGGGGGGGGGGGGGGGGGGTTCTGAGGGGATAGTACTGGCCATCATGTCGGCTCCTGTGCCAGAAGCCCGAAACGCTAAACCACTGCAGCGGCATTTTTTGGAGCAACCCATAGCTTCTCGGTAGCGTGGCTTGCCTTTGACAAAGCCATTTCTCGATCTCTGACGTGGGCACCCTTCAGCATGAGCATGCTTGCACCAGAACCCTAAAGCCTAAACCCTAAACCCTAAACCCTAAACCCTAAACCCTAAACCCTAAACCCTATGGGGGGGGGGTCAGGGTTCCACATTATCTTCGAAACCCATGACAAGCCCCCCAAGTCAAGTCCTCACCAAATCCACATTCCCCAGCCCGCGGCTGTGAACGTGGCTGCAGACTATCAACACAGCCGTTGCAGCGCGTGAGACACGTGTGAGGTCTAGGGGTGTAGGTTGGGATGTTCCCCCTGATACTAACAGTTCTTCATAGGGATTATCATTGGTGGTACTATAATCCTACTAAGGACTGTTAGTCTAAGGGGGAACATCCCAAAGTTTAGGGGTTTAAGGGGTGTAGGGGCCGAGTACATCCACGATCCGAAATCCTGCGCTGCGTGAGGATCCTTGGGGCGCTGGCTTGCCCCTCGCTCTGCACGCCTAAAGACCGGAAATTCCACCCAGTGGCTGCATGATTTCCGGAGTCTGAGTATAGGAGTTTACAAGGAGGGGCCCCCTCTAGTTATAAGTAGAGTTTTAAGAGCCCTAAATTGGGTTATAAGGAGCCTAACTTAGGTTATAAGTCCCTTAATTACAGTTAGTATAGTAAAGGGGCCCCTTCTTGTTGGGGTTCAGGGTCCCTGAGCTCAGAGAGGCTTCAGGCCCTCCAAGCCCTCCCTCCCGAGCCCTAAGGCCTCTCACAAGTCAGTGGCTTGGCTGCTTGCATACCTGACGCAGAGTTGTGTGCAGAGGACTTGGGTGTACTTCCTTGCTGTGTTACATGGAGGGGGTATAGCATATGCTAATTCCTGAAACCATAAACCCTAAACATACATAAGAGCCTATTATTAAGCATGGCCTCCCATACCTTAGTAGCTCTTAGCAGGTAACCCAGCTTTAGCTCCCTTTTGAGGGACAATCTAGGTTACCCAAGTCTCAAAACCTAAACCCTAAAACCTGAACCCTGAACGGAACTTTCATCCGTCGGGCGTGGGGTTTTGGGAAAACGATGCCCTTGACCTGCGAGCTCTCGAGGGTCTGAGGAACCGAGCAAGTCTTCCGAAGCGCTCTCGTGGTTGGGCGTGTGTATTCACCGGAACCCCAAAAACCAAAAGCCTAAACCGCTAAACGAAAAACACTGAAACCTTAGGCACTGCGACCCCAAACCCCAAGCGTTGGACTACAGTAGACCAAAACACACCAGATGGGTAAAACACGCAACCACACAGGAGAATCACAACTGCGAAGGCTTCTACATTCGCCTGTAACCTGGCAGATACCTTCCAACTCTGCGCGGCTGACTTTTCCTGGGTTTAAGGCCAGCCACACTCAAGTTTTGGGTGGGCAAGTCAAAATGCCTGGGCTCGGAACCCAAAACCTTGAATCGTAGGGTTCCTATACTCCCCTTAGAACCTTAATAGAAAAAATTCTTCAATATCCTCTTGGGATTTATATGAACAAAAACAAAAAATAATTCCCAAGGGGGATATGAAGTAGGGTATATATTTCTTGTACCCCCAAAAAGGACACCCAATATATACACTCACCAATATTAAAAGGGAACCTTATATACACTCACCAATAACAGAAATATAAACCCTGCTTCATATAGTGTTTAGGGTTGAGGGTTGCGCAAAGTGCCCAAGAGAAGTGCCTCGTCAAGCTCTGCCACCTCCGGCGTCTTGGGCGCAGGCAGACTCCTGTCATCAGAGGGACACGCGTTTAGGGTTTAGGGTTTAGGGTTTAGGGCTTAGGGTTTAGGGTTTAGGGCTCAGGTTTCGGGTCGACATTCTCGAAACCCCAAGCCCTCCTGCTGCACAGCACGGTCACTCAAAACCCTCAAGGCGCGTTGCAGCGCGCGACGATGTTGCCACAAATATTTAGCACCCTCCGCCCCCTAACACTGCAGTTCGAGGCACGCATTCCATGACCACCTGTAAACAGTTGAGCGTTGCCAACTTCTTCAAACCCAAAACTCAGACCTCTCTCAGGACAACATCCTACACCCGCGAGCCTTGTGACCTAGGTTCTGAACCTGGGCCCCAGACCACTGGCCCGCCTAAACCCTCAACCCTCAACCCGAAAACCCTAAACCCTCAACCGCCCCAGCGCTGACGAGACAAAGGGGCCTTCGGTCCAAAATGCAACCGTTGCCTCCTGACCCTCGACCCCAAAGCCCCCCAAAAGCCAGCAACCCCAAACCCTAAACACCCGAAACCTTAAAAAGCTCCTTAAAACTCCAAACCCTAAAATCCGTAAACCCTAAGAAAATGGCCCCTAAATGCCCCAAAGATCCAAAAAACCCTAAACCCTAAACTTAAATTAAAAAGGATGCACGGATGCCATCGATCCTGGAACTCTGGGGAATCTCGGTAGCCTCCGCCTCCGGTGCCTTTTCATGCATTTTGTTTGTAGGGTTGAGGGTTGAGGGTTGAGGGTTGAGGGTTGAGGGTTGAGGGTTGAGGGTTGAGGGTTGAGGGTTGAGGGTTGAGGGTTGAGGGTTGAGGGTTGAGGGTTCAGGGTTCAGGGTTCAGGGTTCAGGGTTGAGGGCCGTGCGTGGTCCCAGCGTAGGCGAGAATTCAGGCACGGGCGAAGACTTGCCCAAAGCACGTTCAAGAACACGTCCAGGACAAAGTCACAAGCGAGGCCAGCAGAAACAAAAGTCGCCGGCGACAGAAGAGAAGTCAAAGTCACAAGCGTCTGGAGAAGTCTCCAGCGATCCTGAGCTAGGACGGACTTTAGAGCCCTTTGACAAATATTCCTAAATATAATTGTCTTAAACCCATCTACGGAAAATATGAATTGTCCCAAAGGACGACCTAGCGAGTTGAGATTTCCCCCTTTTGACTGACTGGTTCTTCGTAGGTAGGGAAGGAGGACGCTTCTCTAGAGTCCTTGAAAGGGCTAAGGGTTCCTTACAAGGAGGGGCCCCTTTACTATACTAACTGTAATGAAGGGACTTATGACCTAAGCTAGGCTCCTTAGAACCTTAGGGCTCTTACAACTCTACTTATAACTAGGGGGGCCCCTCCTTGTAGGGGGATGCAGGGTACAGTACCTAAGACCCTAACCCTGGTAGTTGAAGGTGTCATGCCACTGTGCTTTCTGGCTTCAGCCTGGGAAGCTACAAAAACTGTCCCAATGCCCGGCTTTCAATCGCGAAACAGAAAAATCCGACAGCTTCAACTCCAAACCCCTACACCCGGAAAGTGCCAACCCTAAACAGACCGTAGAAGCCCTAAACACCAAAAGCCCGAAACCCTGCATGAACCCCCTAGAACCCAAGAACCTCGACGCTGCAAACCCATCCTGCCTGCACCGAAGGGGCGCGCCACCAGGCCCTTTGGTGAACGCCTTCCGCATCCTCCTCCGAAGCCTCCCAGGCACAAGAGGAGGGGGGGAAAACTAAACTCCAAGAACACCCTAAACCCTAAACCCTAAACCCTAAACCCTAAACCCTAAACCCTAAACCCTAAACCCTAAACCCTAAACCCTAAACCCTAAACCCTAAACCCTACTCGAAGCCCCGCCCCAGAACGATCGCCGAAAACTGTTTAAGCTAAGTTTAGGGCTTCAAGTTTAAGGGCTTGATTGGCTCGCTTCTCCAACATGTCTAGGTTGCCCAGTGCCTATTAGAAAGGCCTTTTTTTGCTCAAACGGGTTTATAAGGGAACCTAACCCCCCCAAAAAGGGAACAAGGGTACTTCTGGGCATCCTAGACAAAGGGCCAGTTTAGGGTCGATCAGGGATGCAGGGATTTCATTTGAGTTGAGGACTTAGGCTTTTCGGGGTTTTCTGGGATGACAGGGTGCAGGCATGTCGGGCACTACAACTTCTAGACCCAAGTAACCTCGGAAGAAAAGGGCGCCCTTTTTGGTTTAACGGGGCGTGCAAGGGAACCTGGTTCCTAAAAAAAGAGCACAAGGGTCTACGCTTGGTTCTAGACTTCATTTAGGAACGTTTGGAAACAGACCTGGATTTCCACTGAGCGGTCCAGCACTTGGGTTTTGGGGAGAACTCAGCCAGTTGGTAGAAAAGGGACCAAACTCCTACACCTTTAGCCATAAGCAACCCACTTCCTTAAACCCAAACCCTAAACTAACCCTTTACAGAAAAGTGGGCGTTGCGTTCGTTTAGGGTTTAGGGTTTAGGGTTTAGGGTTTAGGAGTTTGGGTTTAGGGTTTCGGGTTCAGGGTTTATCTTTCCTGGGAAAGAGCCTTGGGCCGTTTTTGTTCGGTGGGCCCCTAGTATGGACCCTACCTGTTTGTGGGATTCCAGGGTGCTTGAAAGGCGTCTACAAGGAGGGGCCCCCTAGTTATAAGTAGAGGTATAAGAGCCCTAAATTGGGTCTTAAGGAGCCTAACTTAGGTTATAAGTCCCTTAAGTACAGCTAGTATAGTAAAGGGGCCTCTCCTTGTGGGGGTATACCATTGCTACATATTCTCCTGAAGGTATACATACACGGACATATCACATACGTGTCTATTCATAATAGAGCCCCTAAACATTCAGTTCCCGCACTTCTAACAGGCCTGGAGCGCTCTTGAACTCAAAGCTACCGCGTCTGCGAGCTGCACAGGACTTTAAGGGTTTAGGGTTTAGGGTTTAGGGTTTGGGGTTTAGGGTTTAGGGTGTCGGGTTGCCACTTGCGGTCCCTGGTATCGGTCGACCCGGCTTATGCACGGAACCCGGAAAACACTAAACCTTATATTATCAAACACACAAGGCTCAAGACTTCGAGGCGCCAGCACACCCCACAGTCTAGTGCAGAAGCCCTTGAAGAATCCTAAGTCATTGTTTCCGAGAAAAAACAACCCTGAAGATAGGTGCCCAAAGGACCTGTGCTTATTCAATGGCCCAACCCTAAACCCTAAACCCCAAACCCTAAACCCCAAAGCCTAACCTTAAACTCCAAACCCTTTGAACCCTATAAACCCTGAAATAAACCCCAAGCCCCTAACCCTAAACCCTAAACCCTAAACCCCAAACCCTAAACCCTAAACCCTAAACCCTAAACCCTAAACCCTAAACCCGAAACCTGCCTAAACCCTAAACCCTAAACAGTGCCTAAACCACAGCCACGGCCTCTTTGTCCTTGATGCGCAGCGGCATCTGCCGGCCCTGCGCGTCTCACGCGAAGCATTTCAGGGCTTTCGGGGCTTAGGGGGTTTTGAGGGGTTAGGGCTTAGGATCTAAGGTTGAGGGTTTAGGGTTTAGGGTTTAGGGTTTAGGGGTTAGGGAAGTTTAGGGCTTTCTTGTCTAAGGGATTGAGATATGGGGTTTGGGGCATTATTCGTCCAAGGGTGCAGGGCTTGCGCTGCAAATCCTACACTGCGCCAGCAACTATGCTGGGGTGAAAACTTCCAAACCCCAACCCCAACCATGTTGTACAAAAAAAAAACTAGACCCTGGAGTAAGCTAGGAATAAAAAGGCACCCTTTTTGGGTTAAAGCGGTTCGTAAGGGAGCCTAAACCCCCAAAAAGGGCATAAGGGCCTACTCTGGGTCCTAGAACAACCCTAAACCCTGAAACCCTAAACCCTAAACCCTAAACCAACAGAACACAGGGACATGGCTGTGTCCGGGCCCTGGCTCGGCAGGCCCCGAGCTCCAACCTGACCCACGTCCTTTCCCGCGCATGCGTCTCATGCCCAAGAAGGACAAGGATTCGGTTTAGGGTTTAGGGTTTAGGGTTTAGGGTTTAGGGTTTAGGGTTCAGCAGTTCTGAGCATGAAGAGTCTAGTCCAGCCATTCTCTCGACCAACACCCACCCGCCCAAAGAACCCCACCACATCCGAAGATCTTGCCCCTAAACCGTAAAGCCCAAGGCCCAAACGAGGGCCTAAATCCTAGAGCCCAAGCCCCAACAGCCCCTAAATCCTAAAGCCCAAGGCCAGTGACCGTTGCCCACGAAGAATGACCATCGCCCACGAAACATGACCACTGCCCACGAAGAAATGACCATTGCCCACGAAGGTTTTTGGGGCTCTTATGCAAGGAGAATAAGGGCACCATTCTTTTGGGTTGGTTACTTTATAAGAAAACCTTGAGCCAAAAAAGGGGAAAAGGGTACCACTGGGCTACCAAGGTATAGGGTTTAGGGTTTAGGGTTTAGGGCTAAGGCCATGCTGGGGGACATTCCGGCCTTGCTGCGGGGGCGTTGCAGCCTCGGTGTGGGTGGAAGCTGGACCTGACAGTTGCAACTGGTGGCTTCGGGGAGAAGCCCTTAAAACCCTAAGCCCTAGGCCCTAGGCCCTAAGCCCTAAACCCTAAACCCTCAACCCTAAACCCTAAACCCCAGTAGGGGCTTAGGCTTCAAGGTTTTCAGGGTCTGAAATTTAGGGTTCAGGCTTTAGGGTTTTTAGAGTTTAGGGCTCAGGGGCTTGCCTCAGGAACGCTTGGTGGACTCTAGCCCCTGGATTGAGGGATGTTCAAAGTCGCACAACCCTAGGCTTACTAGGGATTTAGGCACACATAGGAATTTAGGAATTTAGGGCGGCCAAGCTCCGATGTCCGCACACTAGCACTGAAATCCCTGCTTACTTGGAGGTTCCCGGGTAGATAAGCAAGTGTACAAGTATGGTAACTTCTGATAACTTTTCGTACTCCTCTTCTGAAGGGGTACTTCTAACTCTACGCAAAGGTATCATAGGTATCCAACGAACCCTCTTGAGACGTCCGACAGCACCCCACCAGCACGAAGCCCAGCGACACCAGACATCCCTTTTGCCAACCTGGCTGTCCTTCACAGCAAGATGGGGTTTCCGAAAATTAGGGGGTACCTTGTTATTGTTGGGGTCCCTACTATTAGGGGATCCTAGTATTTGAGGTGTCTATATTTATTTGGGGGTCCCCTACTATTTTCCTAAACCCCCAAATGTACAAACCCCTAAACCCTAGAGCTTGGTTTGAAAAAGCCAGTTCAGACCCACCATTGACTGCATCCCGTCCGACGAGCAGCAATAACCCGAAAACCCCTGAATCCTAAACTTAAACCGACCAAAACCAAGGGCTCAGGCCTGGGAATTCGAAAACGTGCTGCGCACCTCAGAGTGCAAGGGCTTAGGGTTGAAGACGCCCTACTTTCCGCATTTCTGAATTCACAGCCTCCGCACCTCCACCCTGACCCCTAGATCTTATCACTCAAGACCTTAGAGAAGGACGTCTCCGGCCGTGAAAACCCTAAGCAGTGCGGGTGTAGGATCGGGGTTTGAACCTTGCAAGCCTGAAAGCGATTGATGCCGAAAAGTAGGTTATGGGAGATAGGGCCGGTGGCGAGGTTGAGGCCGGCGCAACACGCACACGCGTCTCGTACCACAACGCTATCTGGGGGTGTCCGGCCCTTGGCGTCGCTTCGGATGTGGGTTGCTTGGAGGCAGGGTTTAGAATCCAGGGGGCAGGGTCAGGGTTAGGCTAGTTCTACGAAGGTTCTGAGTATGGAATTTGTACATGATATATATATATATATAGAGAGAGAGAGGAAACTCATAACCCTACTTGTAACTATCTGGGAAAAAGCCCGCCGCTGGCGCGTTCTAAAGGGCAGAGATTTCACCCCTCCCGCCCCTCCCTCATCCATCCCTACAAGGTCTTGGCAGATTCGTGGACCCCATTGGGAAGGGTTTAGGGTTGTTAAGAGCCCTACATCATTATACCTCTAAACTACCTGCGAACCTTGCTTAGCGTTTTGGGGTGCAGGGTGTACATGGCTGTGGCCGTTGTGGCTCAGGATTCAAGTCTTCAACCCTAAACCCTAAGCCCTACACCCTAAACCCTAAACCGTAAACCCTAAACCCTAAACCCTAAACCCTTCTCTAAGATTGAGGGCTTAGGGCCTTGAGGGCTCCGAAAGATACAGCCGCAAGAAGACGAGGCATGGAAGTTGATGCTTCGGCAAGATCTGTGACACCTCGATGCTCGGTTTACCCAGTAGCCTAGGAATAAAAAAGGGTGCACTTTTTGGCTTAAAGGGGTTTTATAAGGGAACATACACCCCCGCCCCCCCCCCCCCCCCCCCCCCCCCCCCCCGCCCCCCCCCCCCCCCCCGCCCACCCCCCGCCCCCCCCCCCCCCCCACCCCCCCCCCCCCCCCCACCCCCCCCCCCCCCCCCCCCCCCCAAAAAAAAAAAAAAAATGGAATAAAGGGCGCTACTGCGCATCCAAGGATGTGAGGGTTAGAGGGTTTAAGGCTTACGACTAAAGCCTAAGCCCTAAGTTCAGTTAGGGTTTGGGATTTAGGGTTTAGGGTGGGGCTTCTAGGGTTTAGGGTTTAGAGTTTAGGGTTTACGGCTTTGGGTATCTTCGAACACCGCTGGACCACCAACTCCTGAACAGCAGCTGAGGGTACGGCCCCTTCGACCCGACCTGTTTTGCAACCCTAAACCCGAAAAGCCCGAAAAGCCCGAAACCCCAAACCCTGAACCCAAAACAAACCGAAACCCTAAACCTCCAAAAAAACCGAAACCCTATCCTAAATACCCGAAGCCCTAAACCCTAAACCCCTGCAACACCCAACGCCCGAATGGTCCAGGGTCGGCGCCAAGCCCAGAAGCGTGCCAGGTGCAGGTAGCGCAGGAGCGGATCCATTCCCGTCTGGGTGGGTTGCTGTTGAACCCTATAGACTAGAGATCCTATGATGACCCTATAACCCCTAGATTTCGGGTGTCTAGAGTTTGGTCTTTTGGGTCTGGGTTTAGGATTTAGGGTTCAGGGCTTAGGGTTTTTGGGGGTTGGGGTGAAGGGTTTGGCTTTTAATCAGGGCATTAAGTGCCACAATTAAAAGCCCCACTTATAGCCCCCGCGGAACGGCGCATGGACAACTCAGACGAGGTTTAGGGTTCCGGGATTCGGGTTTCGGGTTTGGTATTCAGTGATGAAAGGATTCTCTCGGAAGACTCTTACTTCATCGTGTAGGCTTTGGGTGGGAAGCCCCCCTCACGTTCAGCCGGAAGTTCATGAAAGGCAGCAGCCCACGACATGAGCCGGAGGTTAGAACCCAACCTTCCTTGCAACCGCCAGGGCAACTGGCTATCCGAAAGTCTAAAGTCTCTAGGACGAACGCGTCCATGCACCTATGCTAGGACCCTAAACCCTAAACCCCCTAAACCCCCTAAACCCCCTAAACCCCCTAAACCCCCTAAACCCCCTAAACCCCCTAAACCCCCTAAACCCCCTAAACCCCCTAAACCCTCACCAACTAAACCATGACTTCGGCATGTCACTAGGCAGGAAGCTTATTGAAAGCCCACGTGTGCCCAAGGTTTCAAGTTCATAGAGGCCCCTCATGCGTGAAAGCGAGTTTGCTAGAATCTGCTAGAAAACAAGTTTAGGGTTTAGGGTTTTTGCGCTTGTAGGGCTCAGGATTTCGTCATCTTCGATGTTTGAAAAAGGTTCAGGGTTTAGGTCATAGGGCTCAGGATTTAGGGTGTGCGGGGTTGGCAAGGGAGGGCCCACCCTAAACCCTAAACCCTAAACCCTAAACCCTAAAACCTAAGCCCTAAGCCCTAAACCTAAACCCTAAACCCTAAACGTTGGCAAAGGAGACCCACCCCCCCAGGGCTTCGGAGGCGAGGGGCCACGAGGTGCAACTTCTTCAGGCACATGGCGCAAAGGTAAGGCCTTGGATTGCTGGGCTTGGGTTTTAGGGTTTGGGGGTTAGGGTTTAGGGTTTAGGGTTTAGGGTTTAGGGTTTAGGGTTTAGGGTTTAGGGTTTAGGGTTTAGGGTTTGCAGGTGCAGGGTTCATAGGGTTCATAGGGTTTAGAGGGTTTGTGGGGTTCATGCGGTTTTAGGGCTTGTACATAGGGTTCATAGGGGTTATAGGGTTTGTAGAGTTTATAGGGTTTATAGGGCTTGTAAGGTTTATAGGGTTTGTAGGGTTTAGAGGTTTTATAGGGCGTATATACAGGGTTTATAGGGTTTATAGGGTTTGAGGAGTTTAAAGGGCTTATAGGGCTTATAGGGTTTATCGGGTTTAGCGGGAAGGGTTTATCGTTCAGGGGCTGAGTTAGGAAGGCTCTGCAAGGAGCTGGGAACCCTATCCCCCATAAACCCTGTAAGCCCTATCAACCCTACAACCTATAAACCCCCCAAAACCAATAGGGGTTAGTGGATTTAGGGAGTCTATGTAACCCCAAAAAGCCCAAACCCTAAACCCGGATGTCAACCACGCACAGCTCGTGGGACATCTTTCGGCTGCTGTAGTAAGTCGGACAGTATGTACATCAGCTTGGTTGCTCTTTACCCTCCAATAAAGTTTAACTTTTCGCTCCCTCAATATGAATACGAGGAACCCCAAATCTTATAAGGTGATAAAGTTGTAGTAAATTTCCAGCTAGTCAGAGTCTCACCGAAGGCAGGGCTAGTGTTCAGAGCTGAAGGTGAAGGAATCAGGGATTTAGGACACCCCTGAATGCTGCAACTCCCCAACCGCCCAAACGGAAGATGTCTTGCAACCACGGCATGTGCCCAAGAAATAATGAAACCCTACAACCCCCGCCCCCCCTACCCGTCTAGGCCCCAAGCGGGCGTCCATCAGCCTCCTCCTGTGGAGGCAGTCTGGATATTTGAGGGTTCATACAGTTTCGGCAGGGTTGAGGGATTAGGTTTCACGGATAAGGGTTTTTCAGACGGTTTGAGGGTTCAGAGTTTGAAGGTGCACGGAAAGGTTTCTAAGCCTTTCGCTATTCCTGTCGCAAAAGGCAGCCGAATGCTTAGAGCCTAGGACTATTGCCTCGGTCCTGCTAATTGCAGCTGCATGGAGCATCTCATACAGGGAAGTCTGCAAAATACAGCTTGCATGGTCTATTCTGCCCTTAGTAGAAGCATAATCAAAAAGTTCCTTGAGTTTTATACAAACGAATTGCACAGAATGCCTAGGGACACCATAGTAGTGAGGCTTCTGCATAGTTGAAGCTGCCTGGCCACCCGTAGCCAACGCTCAGCGCTCCTGATGCGCGGCGCCATTCATGAGGCAGCGGAAGTAGCCTGGATTTTGCTTGGGGTTCTCTAGGCACTCGGCTCGGCATTCTTCAGCCCTTGCGGGTTTTGGGACCGGTTTGACGGTGTACATACAGGACCGTCTAATGACACGTGTCGCAGCAGTTGCAACCGTATGTACTGGGCATGCCGAAGCTACTTGGCGAAGTATAAAATTTTAAAAGGAATACAAAACAAAAACAGCTGCATAACAACGCAGCCACATGAAACCCTATGCGAAATTTATTTCTTTTGCAGCAGACAACACCTCTGGGCTTCAGCACTCGACTTGAACGTAATCTTCAAAGCCACCTAAGCCCAAAGCTTTGCAGCGCCCTACATGCCTCTGGCATCGGAATGCCCAGCATCCTTAGAACGGGTAGATCTACGTAGTAGGATTGTACGGTGCATAGGGCATAACTGGCTATCATGAGGGGCATTTACAGCCCTGCCGTCGTGCGCCCGAAGACCTGCAACCTGGCATACCTGGACCCCCCCCACCCCACCCCCAAGGCCCAAAGAAGACAGAACTCAATGTCCAGGGGCAGCAATGCAGCACGCCCATCATGTGTGTGACCTGCAGATCTCAGAATGAGCGCGTGCTTGAGGCTTCAAGGCATAAGGAAGGGGCTTCAAAGGAAGGGGCTTCAACTGGGATGAAATGCAGGTGCACGAATACATATGATGGCCGGCAGCTGGTGACTAGAATGTGAATGCTTATAAGCCACCTTAGTTCGCAAAACAAGCATACAACTTGGCCTTAACCTTGCCCCCAAGACCTTTGCACCCTGTGCACTGTTCGTCCACGCTTCAGTCGAACACGCGCAGGACGGACCAACGCATCTAGCCATCCCTCCTCCCCGCAACCTTTCCCTTCGGGGTTCATGGCTCGAGGGCGTCAAGCTTCGCAGAGGAATGTCTTCCGTCAACTGTTTACTAAGACGCTCGATGCGGCCTGATGTAGGACGAACTTCAGCACGCGTTCCATCAACAGCGAGGACATCGGCTCCTGTGCACAAATAAAACGAACTGTCTTGTCTCACACATCTCAAGGCTTCTCGCTGAAGGGTTGTGAGGTTGAAAAGCAGGTTTGGGAAAGCCCGTATCGGTTTGGGAGAGTGTGCATCGAAGCTTCATCATGTCCACACGGCGTACAGACCGTGTAGGCGCATGCTCTTAGAAGAGGGCCTTCCAAGGCCACGACGTGAAACGGCCCCTAAACCTGGTCAGCACCGTTTTGGCTGATGCAGCCGAGTCATGCACCCTCAGCCAGGAAGGGTTGGACCCATCTGTTCGTTCCACCAGGTCTAGGGGACTTTCCGGTGAGCGGATGAGCAGCAGAATTGTGTCGAGGCTACTTCCGCCCCGTAGGACAGCACAAGCAAGAGCCCATGACTCGGAGCAGCCGGTAAGCTCACCATCCGTTTTTCCCACAAACCTCCTAAACCCAAAAGCCTGACAGCCATGAACATGTCGGGTTTAGGGTTTAGTGGCTCATTCCGAACCCCTCAACCCTAAACCCCCCTAAACCCTTAGCCCAGCTTTAATCGTCAGAGAGGCCGCCCTCCTCGCAGTTCAATATGGACGACAAGCTGAAGATCCCAACGCGCCGGGACCTGAGAGGCTCGATACATGGAGCTGACTGGATGTACAGAGACAGGGTTTAAGAGTTCAGTTTATAGGTTTAGGGTTTAGGACTTAAGGTTTAGTACCCCAAAGAAGGTCATGGTCATACCTAGCCTCAGCACTAGTTCTCTTAACCTAGGCATGAGAAAGGACATCGATTTGGCTTAAGGGTCGGGGAAAAGGCACCCAATCTCTGATTCCTAAAGAGATGCAAGACTACCCGTAAACCTCCAAGTACGGAGTTCAAACCTCTTTTGTTGAATTTGGGGCTGAGGGGGTTTAAGGTTTCAGGTTGAGGGTTTAGAAAACGGGCTTAGAGGAGCTTCCCCGCAGAAACCTCTTACATGGGGGTCCCTTCCGGCTAGAGTTTAGGGTTGTTGGATCAGCCTTAGGGGGCCGAAGGGGGCTTAGGGCTTAGGCGTCGTAAGTTGCAAGGCCATGAAGCTTCTCGAGTAGCGCCTCACCCATGAGTTGAGGTCTGTGGCCCCTAAACCCAAAACCCTAAACCCTAAACCCTAAACCCTAAACCCTAAATAAACCCTAAACCCTAAACCCTAAACCCTAAACCCCAAGCCGTAAACTCTAAACCCTAAACCCTGAACCCTAAACGGCCTGGCACCCGACTCCTGAAGCCTACGCCCACAACCCGCAAATCACCGACCATCACCCTGGACCCTTGTTCTGGCTGTTGACTCCAAAGCAGAGAACGAAGAGCGGTGTGTGTGGTTTAGGGTTTAGGGTTTAGGGTTTAGGGTTTAGGGTTTAGGGTTTAGGGTTTAGGGTTTAGGGTTTAGGGTTTAGGGTTTAGGGTTTAGGGTTTAGGGTTTAGGTTTAGGGTTTAGGGTTTGGGGTGTAGGGTGTAGGGTGTGTGTGTGTGTGTATCAAAGACCAGAATTTAGGGTTTGGGGGTTAGGGTTTCTAGGGTTGAGGGTTTAGGGCTCGGGGCTGGCGGGCAGGGGGACTCTGCGTTGAGAGACATGTCATGGTACACCAATGGACAACCCAACATGCTCTACATCATCTCATGCCGCAATGCCTTTGAATCCACTCAAAAGCTCAGTTTCAACACCTCGCCAAAGGTCAAGAGTCTCCAAACACCCTGATGCTTGCAACTCAAAAACCCTAGCAGAGGCACAGACCACTGGCATCCCGAACCTCCCCCAAACCGGAAGTCGTAAACCTCCATAAAACCCTAAACCCGAAGACCTAAAGCCCCTAAACCCCTCTCACAGGAATCTGCAGAGTTCCAGCATGCCCCTGGGCGTCGAGCCAATCTGTGGCGCCGACTGCCGGCTTGCCTGGCTCATTAGTGGGTTTAGGGTTAAGGGTTTAGGGTTTAGGGTTCAGGGTTCAGGGTTTAGGGTTAGGGGTAAGGGGCATAGGGTTTAGGGGTCTAGGAGGCTAGGGTTGATGAACTTCATGCTTTAGGAGTTGAGGGCTTTGAGGGTCGGGGGCAAAGGGGTTTAGGGGTCTAGGAGGTTAGGGTTTATGAGATTTAGGCGGGGCTTTGGGTTTAGGAGTCTAGGGGGTTTAGGGTTTAGGAGTTAAGGGGCTTATTGGTTAGGAGGTCAAGGGGGTTTAGGATGTAGGAGTTGAGATTTTTTAGAGGGTTAGGGGCTTAGGGTTTGGGGTTCTGGGGGGCTCAGGGTTTCTGAGATTGAGGGTTTAGGGGTTGGAGGGGTTCAGGGTTGGGGGCCTAGCCTTTTTCGTGCAGGATTCTTATAAGGTCGCCTACAAAAGACAAAGGCTTTGAGTTTCTTACGGCAGGCTTCAAGGCTTCACGCTTTCCATAAGAAAGGGCTTTCCAGAGCGCTCCAGGCCCTAAACCTAAAGACCGTAGACCAAAGAGGGTCCGAAAAACCCTCAACCCATCCGGGGGTTCTCAATATTGGGGGTATCTTTTGGGGGTCCTGATTATAGTCTATTCCAGGGTCCCCTATTTTTGTAAACCCCATACTGCTACTGTATCGCAAAGCTTGAGATGAAGGCTTTCGCACCTACCGCGGAACATTGCAGTCAGAAGGCAGTAGACATTGGGATGTTCCTCTTAAAATACGAGCAGTCCTTAATGGGGATTATACTAGGGGGTACTGCGATCCCTATTAAGGGCGGGATCATACTAAAGTACACACACACACACATCAGGATCAACAGCGCCCAGCCTTCAAAGCCCTCAAGCCATTCCTATACCAAGCCCTGGTGGTTTAGGGTTTAGTGTTTAGGGTTCAGGGTAAATGGTTTAGGGTATGGAAATGCGCTTCCAGCTCCCTTTAGCTCCTCAAAAGACTCAACAAGGGGTGCCCCCTGGAGTTATTTCAAACCCACACAAGGGGGTCTATGGGTTTCAGGATTGATTTGAGGGAGTTAGGGATTTAGAACTCTGAATCCAACACCCTAGAGACCCTATGCAACCTCAAAATCCTAAAGCCTAAACCCCCCTAAACCCTATCAACCCTAAACCCTAAACCTTAAACCGTAAACCCTAAACCCTAAACCCTAAACCCTGACCGCTGCAGCCCCGCGCGCCGCAGTTGATCAGCGGCGACAAGGTGAAAGCGGCCGTGAGGACCGAGTCTGCCCGCAGGCCTTCTCGAAACTCATCTTAGGGGGCGATGAGGGTTTAGGGTTTAGGGTTGAGACCGTTTAGGGTTTAGGGTTGAGGCCGTGTAGGGTTTGGGGGTCTCAGGCCCTGAGAGGCTTTTTAGGGGAGGGCCCGGCATCCCTTCGAACCCTTTACATCCTTGCTAGGGTTTATCGGGCTTAAAGGTTTAGGGTTTAGGGTCTAGGGTTTAGGGTTTGGGGTTTCGGGCTTAGTGTTTAGGCAACAAAAGCTCCGAATCATGGTCTCGGATCTTGCGCCCGGTAAGCCAGTATTGAGAGGTTCAGGCACATCTCGAAATGGCAACTCTTTTCGGACCCCTTTCCTCCTGAACCCAGAGTCACCTAACCCCGGAGCCCTACTTGCAGGTCCTTGGCCACGTGTAAGCAGGGTTAGAAGTATATGGTAGCTATAGATATGCTGGATATACTGCCTTTTTTGTGCACTGAAAACCATACTTCCAACTATCAATGAACCTCCAAGTAAACCTTAACTTGGGATGTTCCCGCCTAAGCGAACTGTCCTTAATACGGACTATCATACCCCTGTTAATATCACGATTGAGCACGATTAGTTTAAGGGGGAACATCCCAACCCTAAACCCTAAACCCTAAACCCTAAACCCTAAACCCTAAACCCTAAACCCTAAACGGGGGGGGAAGCCTGCCTCCGGCCAGCCAGTTCAGCACCTCTTCGCTGACGAGCTGCTCGCGCTGCCTTAAGTGGATTTAGGGTTTAGGGTTTAGGGTTTAGGGTTTAGGGTTTAGGGTTTAGGGGCTTCAAGATTTGCGGAACAACCGAATTACTTGACGCCCGAACCCTCTATCACCAATACCCTGAACCCTAAGGCCCTAAACCTAACCCTGAAGCCGCAAACCCTGAAAAAGCTCCAGAAAAGAGCCCGAAAGAAAGCACTGACAAGACCCCGAAAATGGAAACACAAAACCCTCAAAACACAAATCCTGAAAAGCCGGAAGCAACAAACCCAAAAAACCCTAAACAACAAGCTTTAACCCTAAACCCTAAACCCTAAACCCTAAACCCTAAACCCTAAACCCTAAACCCCAAACTTAGCCGCCGGCGAGGACGCGGTGCACCGCAGCTCCGGTAAGGGGGTGCGACTCCGGGCCTTCCATTTGAGAGCTGGATAAGGTTTAGGGTTTAGGGTTTAGGGTTTAGGGTTTAGGGTTTAGGGTTCAGGGTTCAGGGTTTAGGGTTCAGGGCTTAGGGTTGAGGGTTGAGGGTTGAGGGTTGAGGGTATAGGGTTCGTTGCTTAGGGTTTCGGGTTTCGGGTTTAGACGCTACACGCCTTGACTTCTGGGGCTTCTAGGGCGAATTGTCGGTATGTACGGTTTAGGGCGTTTAGGGAGTTTGGGGCTTACATCAAAGGCTGACCTTAAACTCCTAAAACCCTAAACCTCAAATCCCCTTCCAAGGAAGCAGCGTGTGCGGGAGC
The DNA here is from genome assembly GCA_905221605.1 of Symbiodinium natans. Classification (NCBI taxonomy): domain Eukaryota; class Dinophyceae; order Suessiales; family Symbiodiniaceae; genus Symbiodinium; species Symbiodinium natans. Next base: position 632,928 of record CAJNDS010001990.1, read on the forward strand.
CGAGAAAGGGAAGAGAGAGCAGAACAGAAAGCCTCAGTCCCTCGAATACCCTAAACCCTAAACCCTAAACCCTAAACCCTAAACCCTAAACCCTAAACCCTAAACCCTAAACCCTAAACCCTAAACCCTAAACCCTAAACCCTAAACTGGTGGGTTTAGAAGGCTATAGGCTTTTAGGGTTGAGGGTGTTTGGGGCGTTTAGGGTTTGAGGATTTTGGGTGTAGCCTTGTCAGTCCCCTGACGCCCTCCGGCCTTCGATTCCGGGCGGCAGCTGCTAATTACAGCCACCTGTTGGGGGGCCCAGGGTTTAGGGTTTGGGGTTTGGGGTTTGGGGTTTGGGGTTTAGGGTTTAGGGTTTAGGTTCCGGTGAGGCGGTGGGAGGAGTGGGGGCGGCTGCGATTTGGGGGAGGAGTTCCAGGACCTCGAATGTGTGATTCTTCCACGGCTGCGATCTGTAGCCGTGAGCCCGTAACTTTTAAGCCCCGCAGCCCAATAGGGCTTTAGGGGCCGGGTGGTGGTGGGGCTTGAGGGTTTGAGGTTTAGGGCATGTAGGGATTTAGGGGCTTGAGTGCTCTCGCGCTGGAGGATTTTAGGGCATTTACCAGGACTCTCTTCAGGAACCCTCAAAAAAGAAGAGATACCGCCATGAAAATAAGGGAACTGTGGCTTTGTAGACACACGGGGGTTTCCAAAATTAGGGGTACCTTATTGGGGTCCTTAGTACAAGGGTATCCTACTATTTGGGGTCGATCGTAGAGGCCCCTTATTTAGGAACCCCTTTTTTATATTTGGGTTCCCCAACAGATACAAGTCAGGGTTTTCGAGGCTTTGGGGACTTGAGCTTTCGACCATGCAGAGCTCCTCACTTAAGAGGTCTAGCCGGGAACACACCTTCAAGGGCGCGGATGTAAGTCGGGCTTTAGGGTTTATAGGGTGTTTTGTTCAGGTTTAGAGTCTAGAGGGTTGAGGCATACAAGTCGGATCTCCAACTAGGTCCCCCTGCGCGCAAGGGGGAGAAGAATGCGGAACAGGCTTCCTTCCGCCAGGGCAAGAGTTGGTTCTCGGGGCTTCATGGGGTTTGGCAAGATGCCACCGACGCTACGAACCCTGGCACACGGCCATCTGGTTGTGCTTCATTTTGTACGAATCTAAAGGTACTCGAATCTTCCTTGGAGGCAGACAGTCCCTCCTAGACCCCACTAGTCGGTTTACAGCCGACATCGGGATGTGTGTGGGGGGGGGGGGGGGGGGGGGGGGGGGGGGGGGAAGGGTGGTTCCCGAAAAGAGGGGTACCATTTTTTGGATACCTTACGGTACCCTCCCCCCTCCCCCCTATAAGTTGGGGAATGCAGTATAGGGTTGTGCATGGCTCCGGTGGAGAACCCCTAAACCCTAAGACCTTAGCAAGCATCCGCAACCCACAAGGCCGAAAAGGCGTTAACTTTCTCCTCCGACCAAAACGCAAATCCCCATTGCCATCAAACGTGCACCTAGGTTCCTGCTTAGGCTCAATTGGCTTTGTAGGGTGTAGGGTTTAGGGGTCTGTTTAAGTGCCGGTTTGTGGTCATGATTCTAGGAAAATACAAGGCACTTTCAAGGGATGACTCCCCCCCAGCTTCCCTAAACCTCATACCCTAGACCCAGCCCTGTTAACTCCAGACCCTGAAAACGTCAGGGCGGCTTTCCTGCAGGGAACAGCCCGCTTACACAGTCTTAACTGTTTAGGGTCTAGGGTTTAGGGTTTCGGGTTATAGGGTTTCGGGTTTAGGGTTTGTTAACCATCCGATATACGACCAAGCAAGCCCTTCACTTCGTTTAGGGCCCCCGGGCCTGAAATGCCTGCATCACCTTTGGCGCCGGCTCCTGCAAGAGGGTACCCAAGATGCGGGCTCTGGCTTTGGGTTTAGGGTTTAACTAGTGGGTTCCGTTGCTCTCATCTCATGGTCCTTCGACTCTTTCTTTTTTGACAGTGTTTCCGGAGCAGACGCCTTTGAGGGGTACAGCTTCTCTTAAGGGCATTGCGTTTTGTACCAATTGCAGAACACAATTGTCGTTGGCATCTCGTCATCTGTGACGAACATAGCTTTAGCTGCTTCAGGGGCAGGGAAGGGGGGGGGGGCAGATAGTAACAACGTTTGTCGACGGCTACCTCTGATAAGCTCGTCGCCCTAAAGCCCTCCACCAAAACCCTTAACCCTAAACCCAAATGGAGTCCCCTTTGTAACGCATGCCATAAAGCCTTAAACCGGGTTTAGGGCTTGCAGGGTTTAGGTTTCGGGCTTCGGGCGGCTTCGTAAGACAACACCGCCTCAACACAGGAAACATATGGCTCGATCGCGAGTTTGCAACCTCATGAACTAAACGCTACGACCCCCAACCCCTCCCTGAAACCGTAAACGCCCTAAGCCCTAAGCCTCATGAGCCCTAGAGATAGGCCGATGGGTTTATGGATTTAGGGTTTAGGGCAACCCTATGTTAGGCCCCAGGACGGCCCTAAAGCCAGCCCGGAACATCAAAAAATGAAAGCCGTTCACTTGCAGGCTCGACGTAGGGAATTTGGGGAGTCACCCTTCCTGCGCAGCCCGCAAGACACGCTCGGGTAGGAGTCGATATCCGAAGCCCCGAGGCTTGAAGCCCTGACGCCCTGAACCCCAAACCCCAAACCCTGAACCCCAAACCCTAAACCCTATACCCTAAACCCTAGCCCTAAACCCCCTGAACCCCCCCCCCCCCCCCCCCCCCCCCCCAAAAAAAAAAAAAAACACCTCGGGGCCCAAGGCCATGAGGTGCAGCACCCGGCGTCCCTCAGAGGGACCAATGAACTCCCGCTGGTCCTGCGCTTCTTTGTCTCCGGGGGTTTAGGGTTTAGGCTGTTTAGGCTGTGTAGGCTGTTTAGGTTGTTTAGGTTGTTTAGGTTGTTTAGGCTGTTGAGGTTGTTGAGGTTGTTTAGGTTGTTTAGGTTGTTTAGGTTGTTTAGGTTGTTTAGGTTGTTTAGGTTGTTTAGGTTGTTTAGGGTTTACGGTTTAGGGTTTAGGGATTCAGTTCGGGCCTGGAAGTGGTTCTTTTTAGGGCACCATGGGATCACGCTCAACGTTCGGGGTTTCGGTTTAGGGTCCGGGATTTAGGGCTTCGGAAGAGGGGTTTCGGGTTGAGGTGTGGGGGGGGGGGGGGGGGGCGGGGGCACTTGCAAGTTTGGTGACGACGCGCTCTGCTTCTGTACGACACACACAAGTTCGGAAGTATAGGTTTCAGGGGCCTAAACATTGAACCGCGAGATCTGTACAACCCATCCACAACACTTGCCTTCCCAACCAGCTTTGCTCCCAGCTACATTGCAACTCATCAACTCATAAACCCTCAACCCTAAACCCTAAACCCTTTACGGAGTTGAAGCCACATACCGTGACGCCCCTCTTGCTGCTCTGCGATGCCTCCCAGGCGGCACGGAAGGCATCGTAGTTTTGCATGAGCTCCTGCGGCAAGTTCCCTAAAATGGCATGCCTCTTCAACTAGCGGGCCGGGTTTCGTTTTTTTGTTTAGGGTAGGAAAAATGCACTGTAGAACTGACAGTGAAGTTCTGAACGGAGCGATTGAGAAGAGTCGTCTGCTCCATTTTGGCCGATCGACCCATACTCCTCTTCACAGCCTTGCTTCTGGAGCCCTGCAAGGAGGGGCCCTTTACTATACTAACTGTACTTAAGGGACTTATGAGTTAGGCTCCTTATAACCCAATTTAGGGCTCTTATAACTCTATTTATAGCTCTTATAAGTTAGGCTCCTTATAACCCAATTTAGGGCTCTTATAACTCTACTTATAACTAGGGGGGGCCCCTCCTTGTGTGAGTGACTGATGGACCGATACTCATAGTGACCAGCGGTCGGCATGTCTTTCAGCTCATCAAGCCGCAGAGAAGGTGGCCTCATGGACCGTACGCGAGCCGGTGAAGACAAGTTGGTGCTCACTCCCACCTCACGTTTCGTCGTTCTTTGGCGATCTTCCCCCCGATGCAGTTTGGGTCGCCATTGATGTTCTTGCCCTCCACTCAAACTTTAAAAATAGCACCAAGATTCATCTACACCCGAGTTTAAGATTTAGGGCGTTGATAGAGTTTGAGCTTCTTAGAATTGAGAATTGTTTGTGGGTTTTTGGGGTTTGATAAGGACCTGCATGTCGTCCGTAAAACGCCCAACCCTGCTACAACCCTCTCCTGAACCCTCTGCCCAGACAGCCAGCGCAAAGTCCGTCTAAAGCCCCTAGAAACATCCCGAGAATCCCCCAACAGCCTACATGACCCAAGTTGCTTACTCGACCCAAACCAGGCCTACACCCTGAATTCGGACCCCTGACTCGTGACTCACCCTAAACCCGAGACGCCACAACAAACCTAAACCCCTAACCCAAAGAACTTGCGACTTCGGACTAAACACCACAGCTGCACACCTTCCATCACATCAAAGGCAGGCACAAGCAACCCGGAGCCAGTTTAGGGCCTAGGGTTTAGGGTTTGGGGTAAGTACCAGCTTTGGGGGTTTATGTCGGGACCCTAGAATGACTCAAATTGCTTGGTGTCTGAAGGCCCATGCAATGCCGCCGAAGCCCCCCCCCCCCCCCAAAACCTAACCCCTGAACCCCGTCAAAGCCAATAAACCCTAAACCAACCAACCCTCGACCCTATCCCTAAATCCCTAAATCCCTAGATCCCTAAATCCCTATATCCCTAAAGCCCTAAATCCCTAATCCCTAAAAAAACCCACGAGTTAGCCCACCCAACCCTCAACCCTCGACCCTAGACCCAAAACCCTGGACCCTAAACCCTGAACCCTAAACCCTAAATCCCTAAACCCTAAACCCCTAAATCCCTAAAATCCCTAAAAACCCTAAAACCCACCCTACATCCCCACCTGGTGCTTCCCGAGCCAGTCGTGTGTCCGGGGCTCCGTGATGGGCTCGAACCAGGTCTGCGAGTCGGGGGGTTTAGAGTTTAGGGGTTTTTAGGGGTTTCAGGGTTTAGGGTTTAGGGTTTAGTGTTCAGACTCTATACCCTTCATAGAGTGGGCAGGGTTGCCATAGGGGTTTAGAGGGGGGTGTTAGGGGTTTCAGGTTTAGGGTTTACGGGGTATGTAGCTAAACCCTAAACCCTACACCCCAAACCCTAAACACGGTTTATGGGGGTTTAGGAAACCGAGGTCTCCAAATCGAGCCCCTGCGGAGGCGACGCGGAGCCTCCCCCCGAAACCCTTGTTAACCCTTGAATCCTATGAACTCTACACCCTAAATCCTGAACCCTAAACCCTGAACTCTAAACCCTAAACCCTGAACTCTAAACCCTAAATCCTGAACCCTAAACCCTAAACCCTGAACTCTAAACCCTAAACCCTAAACCCTAACTGAGACTGCCCCAAGTCAAACTTTCGCTGCCCCAGCCTCTGCAAATCGAAGCACCCGCTGCATCAGAAAGGGGATCCTTGGCAAAGCTGCCCTGCCAAACCCTAAACCTCAAACCCTAAACCCTAAACCCTAAACCCTAAACTTTGGCCCTAAACCCTAAACCCGAAACCCTAAACCCTGAACCCTAACCCTAAACCCTAGACCCTGAACCCCTTACATGAGGGATTGCTTTGGGGTTCAGGGTCCAGGGTGATGCGAGATGAAAGACAGGACCAACCCGAAGTTCGCGGAACGACTAAAAAGAAAGGAGCTCCAAGATGGGAGTTGGGGTTTAGGGTTTAGGGTTTAGGGTTTAGGGTTTAGGGTTTAGGGTTTAGGGTTTAGGGTTTAGGGTTTAGGGTTTAGGGAGTTGGGGCTCTCGGGTTTTAGAGGGTTCGTGGGATTTCGGGATTCTTGGTTGCTGCTGTCGGGATCAGATGTTCAGGCAGCAAGCCTCCAATCCTACCATTCCAGAGTCGAAGCTCCTGCCGGACTAAGAATAGGGATTAATAGGCTTAGGCTTATGATAAGCTATGCAGGCTTATAGGGCTTCAGGGATTAAGCTTAGGGTTTAGGGTTTCACAGGGTTGTATAGCCTGATTTTGAGAAATCAACCGAACGGCTGTCTCCTTAACATAACGTCGAGCACCTCAAGAAGGAACTACAGTCGGAGCTCTAGGTAAGTCAGGCAAGAACCCGGAAAGCCCTAAACCCCAAGCCCTCAGCCCTCAGCCCTAAACCCTAAACCCTAAACCTTAAACCCGAAACCTTAAACCCTAGCCCTCAACCCTAAGCCCTTTGCTGAGGACCCTGCCCGCCAGTACCGCCCAGCGCGGCGCGCCGTTGTTCCGGCGAGGGCACGTCGAAGTGCCAGGCCCGACCTGGTTTAGGGCTTTCGGCAGTAAACCCTAAACGCTGAGCCCTAAACCGTAAACCCTAAATCCTAAACCCTAGATCCTAAACCTAGAGGGATATAAGGTATCTGAACCCAGTTTCCTATTAAGACCGTTGTAAGTTTGCGCTTTAGGGTGAGCTCCCGGAATGAGGCTAAGCTTCCCGGGGATGCCATAACACGCCAAAAACAACGATTGCCACCGAATGTCCTTTTCCCCCCCTCAGACGAGTCTAGACCAGGAGGAAACGGACCTTGAAAGGTGCCTAAACCCTAGACCCTAAACCCTAAACCCTAAACCCTAAACCTTAAACCCTCAACCTAAACCCTCCCAAATCCCTTTAAAGTCCTACACCCCTAAATCCCTAAATCCCCAAATCCCTAAACCCCCTAAAGCCCTTAACCCCTAAACTCCTTTTCTGAGCTTGGGGTCTAGCAGTTTCCGAATTTTGGGGTTCCAGGAAGGCTCTTATGCATGTCTTCTGCTTGAGGGACGCGGGGCCTACATAGCCGCAGGTTGCAGGATGGATTAGGGTTTAGGGTTCAGGGTTTAGGGCTTCGGGTTTCGGGTGACTTTGGGGACTTTAGGGGTTTAGGGTTTAGGATGTAGGGTGTAGGGTTTAGGGTCTGTATGGAGCCAGGCGACGGCAGAGGTCATGGGTCCGGACCAGTGCCGCGCAGCCCAGAGGCTGCGGGGGCGATGGCACCACCCTCCTGTGGGCTTAGGGTTTAGGGTTTAGGGTTTAGGGTTTAGGGTTTAGGGTTTAGGGTTTAGGGCACTTTCTGGAGTTTGCTGTATAGGGCTTAGGGTTCAGGGCTTCTGAGATGGGGGATTCGCAGCACGAGCTGCAACCTTTTGGTGCGTTGGGGCCAAGGTACAGTCAGGGCTGAGCCATGAAATTGCCAGCGAAAAACGCCACTTGGGTATTTTCCAAAGGGGTTTAGGGCTTTGAGTTCAGGGTCTGAGGTTTAAGGGGTTAGGGTTTAGAGGCTCCTAGCAAGTAGAGCCTCATGAAGGGCTCCCTGAGTAAGGGGTTAGGGCTAAGGGTATGTACATCTTTAGGGGGCTTGGAGGGCTTCTTTCGGGGGTGATAGTAGCACCAGTTTGCGTTCCACATTCTGGATCCTTCCAGGGGTCTGACGCACATGAGTGCGTTCCGCCCTGTCCTGACGGGTGTGGGCTTGGTGAAACCTCGCAGGATGTGGGAGCTTCACTGCCCTGTTAGGTTGGGTTTAGGGCGTATTTAGTGTTTAGGGCTAGGCTTTAGGCTTTTAATTCCTAGACCCAAGAGCAACCCAGGATTAAACGGGCTCCTCTTTCTTGGTTTACAGGGGCAGCTGTTCAAGGTCTCAGGGCTGGGGGCTCAGGTGTTAGTACTGGATGAGTGGAGGTTATAACGCAAAGCCCACGCAAACCCGGTACCCCGATCCCTTTGAAGGCTTCAGAATTAGGGTGTAGGGTCTAGGGTTGAGGGATTAGGGTTGAGAGATTCGGGGTCCCCGGCAGGAGCAGGAGGTTAGTATGCTACCGTCGCATGGCTCCGGGCACACTTAATGCCGGAGCCCAACATTATCCCCTCAACCCTTTAAACCTTAAACCCCAGGCCCGAAACCCTACTAGTACCCATTGAGAAATCAATAGGCCCTACATTAAGCACTCATGGGTTGCTCCAGGCAGTTTCATGAAGCATTTGGCTCGATCACGGAGTTGAGCTTCATGTTGCTGGACGTCCTCAGCCTTCTGCAGATCTTTGGAGTGAAGGCTTAGACCTCCAAAGCCAAACCGAGGGCGCAGCTTAGAAGCCTAACTGGTTAACAGAGCCGGCGGTGTCTGAGGGAGATGGCGTCTGGTGCCAGTGCAGGGCTCGAGGGATCTTAAGCGATCTGACGCCGTTCCGCTGGAAAAGACAAAGCGCTGGCGCACGAGGTGTGTAGAATAACTAGGATCCACAGTGCATGCTAAACCCTAAGCCCTAAGCCTAAACCCTAAATCATCAGTCTTGATCCCTTAAGCCTAAAACCCTGAATTTTAGCTCCATTAGTTCTCGCGTCTTCCGGGACTGGGAGCTTAGGGTTGAGGGAAGAGCCTTGACGGCTAACAGGGCTTTGGGTTTACGGGCTTAGGGCCTGCAGCAGAGGTTTCGGTTGGGATGCTCCCACTTCTACTAACAAGTCCTTAATAGGGATTATTGTACCCTACTACAATCCCTTAATATGAAGGACTGCTAGTATAAGGGAGAACATCCCCAAGGTTCAGGTCTGTCGGGGTTTCGGGTTGCAGCAGGGTATGATCTGCGGTTTCCGGTTCAAATGTTAAGGGTTAAAGTAAGGTGCACATGCAAGGGAATAGAAAACTCTAGACCTAAAGCCTAAACCACAAAATGCTAAATACTGAACCGAAAAAACTAAACCCCTAAACCCCAAACCTCATTTTCCCAACCGAAAAAACGAAAACCTCAAACCCCCAAAGAGTTGCTCTCTAACCCAAACCCCCCAAACCCCCAAACCCTACAACCCCTAAACCCTAACCCCGAAACCCCCTAAACCCCCTAAACCCCCTAAACCCCCTAAACCCCCTAAACCCCCTAAACCCTCTCAACCCTAAACCCTAAACCCTAAACCCCCAACCCTAAACCCCTAAACCCCTAAACCCCTAAAACCTCGCAGACCCTGCAGCCCAGGTACAGATATGCCGCGGCGATCGCGGGCGTCGCGGCCGCAGTGGCTTTTTCGAAGCCTGGGGCATTTGGGGGGTTTAGGGTTTAGGGTTTAGGGTTTAGGGTTTAGGGTTTAGGGTTTAGGGTTTAGAGTTTAGAGTGTTTAATTTAGGGTTTAAGGTTTAGGAGTCCCTTCTATAAGAGGATCCTACTATTTGGGAGTCTATATTTGGGGGCCCTTTTTAGCGTCAGCTTAGGGTTTTTTGAAGTTCAAGGGCTTAGGAATTTAGGGTTGAGGGGTTTGGGGGTTAGGAGCTTAGAGGCTTAGGGCTTATAGGGGTTAGAGGGCTTAGGAGTTTAGGGTTAAGGGGCTTGAGGTTCAGGGTTTAGGGGTTGAGGGGTTTTGAAAGTTTGGGGGTCTAGGGCCATTCGGAGTTGAAGGGGCTGAGGAGTCGAGGGTTGAGGGTTGGGGGTTTTGGGGTCTATCGGAGTTAAAGGGCTTAGGAGTTTCTGTTTTTTTTTTGGAGTTTACCTGGAAAGCCTAGTTGCTAATAATTTGTGGCAACTATTGAAAGTGGCCGCTTTTTACGCTTAAAACCAGCCACTGCAAAGTTGCAGGTTTTACCCATACATTGTCTACGCTTTTTTACGCCACTTTACGCTTTTTTACGCCACTTTTACGCCTTTTTACGCCACTTTCTGATGGGCAATCACTGTTAACTTGCCAGTGACAGGAATTCTGGCCACTTTTGCGAAATTCCTGCCACTTTCAATAGTTGCTGCAAAAAAGCAGCAACTGGGGCGTTCCAGGTAGGGTTTCTAGGAGTTAACGGTTCTTTTTTGGGAGTTTCTGGTTGAAAGGTTTGTCTGGGGTTTAGGGTTTCGAGGAGTTGAAGGACTCAGAAGTTCAGGGTTGAGGGGTTTGGGGTTCAGGGTTTACAGGAGAAAACAAAGGGCCATGGAGCATAGGGTTGAGGAGTTTAGGGGCTTTTGGGATGAGGAGTTTTGGGCTCAGGGTTTGGGAGTTTAGGGCTTTGGGGTTAAGTTGAGGGAACAAAGTTCGGTCTTGGGGGTTTAGGGAGCTCTTGTTTGGGCTGAGAACTAGCAGAAACGAGACAGCCGGATCGTCAGTCAGATATCACGAAGACTCTTGTTCTGTAGAAGAGTGTCGGCCAGCGCTCTCAGAATACCACTTTCTGCCCGACGTAGCGAATACGGCAAACACAGCCAGTGTAGCATTTGGACGAAAGTAGAGGTCATCGCCTACGCGACGTGCTCGTATGTGACGGCAGCAGAAAGCAGACAATTTTTTCTTAGACTTCAAAGCGTGATCTTCTGAACGATGCAGCTCCGTCATCCATGCAAGAGCACCCATGCAGTAGAACTGCTCAACACGTCCTCCGGCGATTGCGCAATTGTTCCGCAGGCACCGCGTTTTCTTGTGCTTCGGGAGAAGCGATTTGTGGGCACAGCCATGCTTTTCTTGCTGGTGGGGGGCTTCCTCTACGAAAACTTTGCTACCCCAAACCCCAAGCCACAAATTTTTGCACCCTAAACCCAACAGTTTTTTATCGACCCCAAACCCCAAAGCCCCAAATTTCTGTACCCTGAACCCTAAAATTTGTTGGCGCTGGGCTCCCTGCAATGAATACGCGGACTCCGCGGCTGCTGGTGGCCCTGACAAGGCCAGGGTTAGGGTTCGAAGGTTTACGGACTGGCTTGGAGGTTTCTGGGTAATTAATTAGGGTTTAGGGTTTAGGGTTTCGGGTTTCGGGTTTCGGGTTTCGGGTTTCGGGTTTAGGGTTTACCTCTCATGAATCCTTCTCCTTGTTGTATCTCCCACTCCTGCCACAAGATTGGGATCGTCTGCATGTGCTGACGAGTTAAGTGAGCCCAGTGTTGTGAGACTTCAGTCGGGCGACCGAGTAGTCCTACGCCCTGCAGAATCTAAGGCCTCAGGCGAAAAGTTGCACGACGACGAAAACCCTCAACCTTGAACCCTAAATACTAAACCTCAACTCCCAAGCAACTCCGAGCGCCTATTCAGGGCTTCGGGTTTGTAAGCTTAGGCTTGAGGGCTTCTCGGGAAGTATTGTTTGATTGGGGAAAGGGGGGGGGGGGGGGGGGGGGGGGGGGGCGGCGGCGGCTTCAAAATAAGAAAGCTGACCTTGGTGGCTATTGCTGTTTCTCTGTGTGCACACGGCCATTTAAGGTGGGGGTGGGTAGCCGGGTAGCTACAGCTTTACTACCCACCCTAAAACTGTCCTTGGGGGGGGGGGGGGGGGGGGGGGGGGGGGGAGAAACCCTAAACCCTAAACCCTAAACCCTAAACCCTACACCCTTAGGAGTTTGGTGTCTAGGGCGCGCGACCGATATCCCAAGACCCTACCCCAACTTGTGAAGACCCAAGCGCCTAACCCTGCAAAGAGGGGCCCCATTTACCATACTAACTGTAATTAAGGGACTTATAACCTAGGCAAGGCTCCTTATAACCCAATTTAGGGCTCTTATAACTCTACTTATAACTAGGGGGGGGGGGCTCCTTGTAACTTTCCTAACGTAGGCGCTATCGAACGAGTACAAGAGGTATAAAAGGGAAAAATGCTGGTAATGATCTGGGCCCGAAACTTGGGCCTTAAAGAACTTGCTTTTCCAGGATATTGGCCGAAGTCACTCTGTCTATAGAAACCTCAAGTTCCTCCCCCTGCCTGCACCCTATACCCTAAACCTTATAAACCCTAAACCCTGAAACCCAAACCCAAACCCAAACCCCAAACCCCAAACCCCAAACCCCAAACCCCAAACCCCAAACCCTAAACCCTAAACCCTAAACCGTAAACCCTAAACCCTAAACCCTAAACCCTAAACCCTAATTTCCAAACCCTAAACCCTAAACCCTAAACCCTAAACCCTAAACCCTAAACCCTAAACCCTAAACCCTAAACCCTAAACCCTAAACCTAAACCCTAAACCCTAAACCCTAAACCCTAAACCCTAAACCCTAAACCCTAAACCCTAAACCCTAAACCCTAAACCCTAAACCCTAAACCCTAAACCCTAAACCCTAAACCCTAAACCCTAAACCCTAAACCCTAAACCCTAAACCCTGCCTGCCGGCTGCGATGTTGTCAACATCCAAGCCGCACGCGCAGGGCAGGGCGGCGCTCTGCGCGCGGGCCCAGCCTCGGCCAGATGAACGCTGCAGGGCGGAGGACCCTAATATAGGGGCCTTGAAAATTATAGAATATAAAAGTGAAAACAATATAATTATAGTAATAATAGTAGTAATAGCTATATAATCGTAATAATAGTAGTGATAGTAATGAATAGTAAGAAGAGTAATGATAGTAATAATCGTAATGATAGTGATAATAGTAAGAAGAGTAGGACTAGATAGAATAGAAAGAATAGTAAGAATAGTGAGAATAGTAAGAATGGTAGTAATGGTATTAGGAGTCATAACGCTGACTAGTAGCATTTAAGAACATTAATTGTATCACCGTACGGAAATGATATTAGTGACTTTTGCCGACACTATAGTATGGAGGTGAGGGTTGATGGGGATTAGGGTTTACCTACCCCTTACGTGATAATCTCTCGTTCAGTTTAAAGTTAGTCCTCTTTAGAGGGCCAAAATCTGGCAACTCAAAAACTGTCCGCTTTGCGCAATTCTGAAGCTTTCTCGCAAAGGTGCCTTTTCAGGACATGGCCCTCACCTAAACCCTAAACCCTAGACCCTAAAGCCTGAACCCTGAACCCTGAACCCTAAACCCTAAACTTTAAAGTAGAACTCAGGCCACGGCGAGGAAGCGGCGGGGTCGAGGGCGGTTCGGGCGACGGCTCGGGTGGCCCCATCTTAGGGCCGCCCGGCCGGGGTTTAGGGGGGGGTTTAGGGTTTAGGGTTTAGGGTTTAGGGTTTAGGGTTTAGGGTTTAGGGTTTTGGCGTCCGGGTCTTGACCCCTTGTTCACAGGCCAGGGTAAAGGAGGTGGCTTGTGCTGACGCTGCCACAGAAAACGCTCGTTGAATGTTGGCCCCTGTTGGGACTGGTCAGTAGACATATTTATGTTTGTATAAGCAAATCAAGGCCCTCATTGCAGCAGGTACCCAAAAAATGACCCGAATCTAGGGAACCTCTAAACTTGCGAGTTTGGGGGAGGGGGGGGAAGTGGGGTGGGGAGGGGGGGAACCCTCCCTGTCTCTAGTCTAGGGCATTGATCCACAGGCCACAGGCAAGCACCGAGACAGTTCGGCAAAAGTAGCATGCTGCGTTTTGGGGTTTTCGGGGGTTTCAGGGTTTGATTTTAGGGTGCTTGAGTTGTTCCTTGCCAAGCCCTCCTAAACCCGTCGTTTTCCCTAACAAACCCTAAACACCCCCCCCCCCCCCCCTCCCCCAAAGCCTAAACCACCTAGATGTTGCAACATCCTGCTTGCAGCTGCCCAGCACCAACAGTTCTGGCACTCAACATTGCCTGTGGTGCTGGGGAGGGGGGGAACTACTGTGCTTCGTGTTTGATGCACTCTGAGGTCTATCTGACTAACCCTCACCCCAACTAGACTCGGGAGTAACCTAGGAATAAAAAGGGTGCCCTTTACCCCCAGCCCCAAAAAAATGGAAAAAGGGCCTACTCCCGGTCCTAGCCAAGCCCGAAACCCTTATGGGAGTTGGGGTCTGCAGGAGTGGCTTGCACCAAAGAAGGTCCTCCTGAACCCCCCCCCACCCCCCCCCAACCCCCCCCCCAAAAAAAGGAGCAGCGCAACGCTTTTTTGTCTCGCTCGCTTCGGGGATGTCGCCTGATTCTTTGGGGGAAGCCCCCAAAAGGTTCAAGCTTCCGGGCAGTTGGATATCAGAACCTGGCATACCTGGCATTAAGGGCTGAGGGACACCCTTCTGCGCTGCATACCCGTGAGAAGGACCATCTGGTTGCACCGCAGCCCCCCTTAAGGACCATATGCCAAAAACCCCCATAAACCCTAAACGCTAAACCCCAAACGGACAGGGAGAAGCAAGTCGCGGTCCCAAGAAAAACCTGCACCTGGATATTCTTGAACCAACACCCTCCCCCCCCCCCACACCAACCTCTACAACCTGCGCCCTGCCCTAAACCCTAAACCCTACTTAGAACCCTAAACCCTAAACCCTAAACCCTAAACCCTAAACCCTAAACCCTAAACCCTAAACCCTAAACCCGACCTCTGACTCCAAGGGGTTTGGGGGCTTCGGCTCTTGGGGGTGGAATTTCGCAGGGGCAAGCTCGACCGCCTGGCTCCTCGGGCATCCAGCTACAGGCATTTGCCTCTACTTGGAGGTTCATGGTACCTATGAACCAATAATGACTGTACTGTAACCACTGTACTTATAATCTAATAGGGCACTTAAGGGCTTATAACCAATCGTAAGTGTACTTTTTCACCGTACTTATAACCATATCAGGGCACTTAAGGGGCTTATAAGTGGGTTATAGGTACAGTTATCATCGGTTAATAAGTACCAGGAACCTCCAAGAACCGGGCTCCACTACGTATTCCTGTGCTCCGGACCCTGCTTTGGTTGAACCCAAGCACCTTGGTTGCGTTATGTAGGTAACCTAAGAACTTATAGCTAAGGGTATTTGCCAAAAAACCAACAAGAGCCAAGAGATAAAAAAACGTCAAAGATGGCACCCAATCCCTGTAAAGCCAACATGAAAACCCTAAATAGCCCCAACAACCTTTGAAGCACTAGAAAACTTGAAGCCCTTAAGGCCTGAAAGACCCGAACAAGCCCTAAATAGCCATAAAGAGCCCTTAAGAGCCTACCAAAAAAACACAAACACCTTCAGACACCGCAAACCTTAACGCCCTAAGAACCCTCAACAGCCCTTAGAACCGTAAAGTAGCCCTTATTCAAACCTAAAAAGGGTCCTCAAAAGCCCTGAAGTATATAAACCCTTAAACACCCTAAACAATACCCTAAAAAGCACCCTGAAAAGGGCCCTAAACAAGCCATAAAGCAAATCCTTGAAAAACCCTACCAAAAGGATGCTACAGAAAGGGCCACAAAAGCCGTAAGGTAACCCTTGAACACGCAAAAAAAGGACCCTGGGGAGTGCCCTAAAAGCCATATACAGCCCAAACCCTAAACCCTAAACAAGGACCCTTGAAAAAGGGCCCTAAACCCTAAAGCTTAAACCCTAAAGCTTAAACCCTAAAACCCTAAAACCCTGAAACCCTAAAACCCTAAACCCTAAACCCCTAAAAGCCTACTAGCCATCAACCCTAAACCCTAAGCCCTAAGCCCTAAACCCTAAACCCTAAAACCCTCAACCCTAAAACCCTAAAAGCCTCAAAGCCATCAACCCTCAGCCCTAAACCCTAAACCCTAAACTCCTAAACCCTAAAACCCTAAAGCCCTAAAACCCTACAAGCCATAAAGCCACGCTCTCCACTCAGGATCGGCTGTCCCGGCGCCGGCGCCGACGCCCGGAGCGACTCCGGCTACGGTCCCGGCGCCTTCCAAGGGGGGTAAGGCTAGGGTTTAGGGTTTAGGGTTTAGGGTTTAGGGTTTAGGGTTTAGGGTTTAGGGTTTAGGGTTTAGGGTTTAGGGTTTAGGGTTTAGGGTTTAGGGTTTAGGGTTTAGGGTTTAGGGTTTAGGGTTTAGGGTTTTGGATTTAGGGTTTTGGGTTTAGGGCTTAGGGTTTAGGGTTGTTTGACACTCCCAAACACCAAGATGTCAAGCCCCTATATCCCTAAGCCTACTTGCCCTGCACCCTGACAACTCACAACCTTGCAAAGAGACCCCGATATCAACCCAAACCCTGCTAGCGCCGGAGAAGCCCAAAGCTCGAAGCCCTTAATTACTCTCAACCCTTGGGTTTAGGGTTTAGGGTTTAGGGTTTGGGGTTTAGGGTTGAGGGTATCCCTGAACGAGTCTGAGAAGCTCTCCCCCGCCTGCTGCGGCTCCGCCGCCCCGAGCGGCCGCGAGGAGGCGGACTCGGGCTGCCTGGGAAGTCGGGCGTTTAGGGTTTAGGGTTTAGGGTTTATAGGGTTTAGGGTTTAGGGTTTAGGGTGACAGGGTTCAGGGTTCAGGGCTTAGGGCGTAGGATTTATGATTTAGGATGTAGGACTTAGGATTTAGGACTTCAGATTTGAGATTTCGGATTTCGGATTTAGCATGCCACGCACTCACGTGCTACATGATTTCGACACATGTCTGATTCGAGCAGGGCGTACAGATCTGCGAAAGTGGTTTCCGTCAGTCCTGCCGGGCCGGATGGAGGCCCCAAGTGGTCACGACGAAGATGCCTCAGCGAATGCATGCCTGCGTGTTGCACACCGCCGCGAAGCATAGACTTGGCGCGCTTCAGCTTCTCCAAGAGATTCACCCTAAACCCTAAACCCTAAACCCTAAACCCTAAACCCTAAACCCTAAACCCTAAACCCTAAACCCTAAACCCTAAACCCTAAACCCTAAACCCTAAACCCATTCCTCACCACTTCCTTGTGGTCAGAACTGCCGGGCGGGCCTCGGAACGGCGCAGGCATGCGTAGGCACTTCGGGCTCTGACCGTTCCAGACGTCATCTGCACTGGCTTTCCGAGAAATGAGGGGCGGCCCCTCACTTTCAAGGACTCGGGACGAGGATTGCGGCACTTTCGCCGTCAAGTTTGCGGGCAGAGGCACTTGCCTCCCGCCAGGGCGCGCAGAGCCCGTTGGGTGGAGATCCGCTTCTCTTGCCAATCTGAATGACAACGGCTGCAATCCGAGTCAAAATGTTGCCGTGGAGCCTACGCACCTCCGCTCTTTCTTTGCACGCCTCCTCTTTCTGGAAGCACGGCGCAACAAGAGCATTTTGCTTGCGGGCGCTGTTCCCTCACGGTCCGCAGCCTATTGTTTCGTGCCTCACACGCGAGACGGCGCCGCCGAAGTCATGCGCTTCTACAAAAACATCTGGTTTAGGCTCGGGGGTTTAGGGCTCAGACTTCAAAGTATAGACTCCTAGACTCCTAGTACCCTGAACCTTAAAAAGATGCAGGCTCAGGGCGTTCATAGTACTTCTTTTGAGGAGGGGGGGCGGGGGGTCCCTTTGAAGGGGGCACGTGTTCACGTCATGTTGAATCTCGCTCAACATCACGCAGCTCTCTGGGCTGGGTTCTACTGTTTTTTTTTGAGGGGTTTAGGGTTTAGGGTTTAGGGTTTAGGGTTTAGGGTTTGGTGGGGGTGAGAAGGTGGGACCTTGAGTGTTGAAGCTACTAGCTCTTGGGTGCGAGTATCTCAGACTCAAACCTGGGTTACCTTGAACCACCTGCCTGACATCGGAAAAGCGGAGGGTGCGACTTAGGGGCTCGGAAAGACACCTCCAGTTGCGCTTCATGAGCATGGTGCCTGGCTGTACACCCCGAACGCCCTCTCCTTGCCATGCAACCTTACACCCGAGAAACCTACACTAAACCCTAAACCCCCCCTCTAAAAACCCTAAACCATGCTAAACCCCAAACCCTCTAGACCCTTCCTAAGTTACTCCACTTGGGGTTCAGATTAGCACGAATTATATGGACCCTCAGCTGGCTGCGGTGCAGCCCTTTTTCGGGGTTGGGGTTCAGGGTTAGGGGTGGTTCAAGGAAGGCACGTGATTTGGATCAAGCCCCAACTAGGAACACGTTCCATGAATCAGTCCAGATGCGCGCCGGCTTCTTGTCGTCACCTCGACTCTAAAGGCTCAAGCCCGAAGCCCGTAAACCCAAAAACTCTAGGCTTTGGGGTGCAGGGTTTCGGGCTACGCACCTAGTTAAAGAAATCTAACAATCCTTCTTGAACCGCCTTTTTGTTAGGGCTCGGTCCTCACACACGGGTAGGGCTCAAGGTTGAGCTTAAAACCCTACACAAACATGTCACCGGCCTGAACAATGAACACTACGTTACATAGAGCGACTTGGTACGTACCCCGTTTAGGGCCAAGAACAGTCTTTTTCGCCAAAACAGTTTTTCATAATCGAGGATGGGCGCGTATGTATTCAGGGTTCATAGGGTTTAGGGTCGACTGGAATGGGTATGCTGGGGCCACTAGACATTGCAAGGAGTAATCTTGGCAGTTGTTTAGGCTCCTGCATAATTACCCTAAACCCTAAACCCTAAACCCTAAACCCTAAACCCTAAACCCTAAACCCTAAACCCTTTTTCGCTCTTTGAAGTGGGGCAGCGAACCCCGGCCCTGACTAAATCCGGGATTCTTGCGGTTGCAAACGGCTTAGCATTCAAGGGCTTGGTGCCCTAACCCCTAAACCCTGAGAACCCCACAAATCCTGTAAACCCTGATCCCTAAACTGGGGTTTAGGGTTTAGGGTTTAGGGTTTAGGGTTTAGGGTTTAGGGCTTGGGGTTTGCCAAACACCCTTAAAGACAACGCCCAAGCCGCGATAGTTGGCCCTCGCGTACTGCATATCCTGACTCGGAGGGGTGTTTCGCACCCTCAACCCCGAAACCCTAAACCCTAAACCCTTATAAATATATATATATACAAATGTATAAGGTTCATCGCAAGGAGGTTTTTCTTTTTAGGGTAGGAGGCTTGAAGGGATAGGGTTAGGCTACAAGCTTACGGTTGAAGGGCTTAGGGTTTAGGTTTAGGGTGTAGGGTTTAGGGTTTAGGGTTTAGGGTTTAGGTTTAGGGTTTAGTGTTTAGGGCTTAAGGCCTCGGTGATTTCAATCCTCGGGTTGAGGGTGTAAGGGTTGAAGGGTTTAAGGAATTAGGGGTGCGGGTTTAGGGTTTAGGGTTTAGGGTTTAGGGTTTAGGGTTTAGGGTTTAGGGTTTAGGGTTTAGGGGGGGTTAAAGGGTGTCAGGGTGCAAGGCTTTAAGGGTAGGTTTCTAATGCCTGGTGCGGGGCTCCGTACTTTGTGCTTTGGAGACGACGTCCCAAACCCCAAAGTATGTGGGGTCTGGGGTTTTGGTTGATTTTAGGAACTAGCCCGAAGTACTCAAATCCCAAACAGAACGAAAACGCTAAAGCCCAAAGGCCACAGACACTCCCAGTCGGCCCCCAGCACGCAAGCAACCTACCAATGGGTCCAAGTCGCACAGGAGCCTAAGTCATGTCATTGCTCTATTGTTCCCTTATGATTTTTACATGCCTTCACATCATTGCAATACATAAACCTACCTGAGCTGCCCATTCGCAGCAACACTGAACCCTAAACCTGACACCCTGAACCTCACTCCAACTTCAACAGGCCCCTGTAGTCATCAATCCTAAACCCTAAGCCCTAAGCCCTAAACCCCAAACCCGAAACCCGAAACCCGAAACTCCCAGGCGTCCTCTCGCTCAAACTTCGTCGAGGTCAGCACCTGCGCCTCTCGCTGGACAGGCCTCCACAGCGCGCACGTTCAGAGCCCTCGGCCCCCACCTCGAAACCCTAAACCCTAAACCCTAAACCCCTAAACCCTAAACCCCTAAACCCCTAAACCCTAAACCCCGAAACCCCTCAACCCTAAACCCCTAAACCCATCAACTTAACCCTCAACCGCTGAGACCTGATTTAATACGGGTAGAAGCAGTTGCATGGTCCCTTAAGAGGACTCTGAACACCATGCGCAGGGATTCTGAGGGAAGTTATTGAGGGTTCTGAAGTCATGGACCTTCTAGATTTAAGGGCACCCCCCATACTTAAGGCCCTTGCAGTCGCCCCTAAGGTCACCTCCTAAACCAAGAGCCCTAAACCCTAAACCCCAAACCCTAAACCCTAACCCTAAACGTAGAGGCCCTAGAGATGAGTTGTGCTTCACGAAGCACCTTGAAAAGTCACTTTGGGGTTTTACGAAAGTCAGGACCACTAATAAAGTCTGGAAGCAGGCTTCTCTTGTGATCCTGAACCACAACCCAGCAAGGCCAAAACCGCCCTAAACCCTAAACCCTAAACCCTAAACCCTAAACCCTAAACCCTAAACCCTAAACCCTAAACCCTAAACCCTAAACCTTTTTTGTTCGCAGGCTTTGGTCGGGATGAGGTCGCAGTCCCAGTGGCTCAGTTCTCCGTACCAAGGCAGAATCTGTATGCTTAAGGGGTTTAGAGGGGTTTAGGGGGGTTTAGGGTTTAGGGTTTAGGGTTTAGGGTTTAGGGTTTAGGGTGTAGGGCTTAGCGTACCTTGTTGGGGTGATCATGATAAGGGAATCCTACTATTTGGGGTCTGTACTAGGCGTCCCTGGTTTTCGTAAACCCCCATTGAGGTTAGAGTTTAGGGTTTATATAGGCGGTTTTGGCTTCTTTTGTGTTAGGGGTTTCAGGTTTAGGGTTTAGGCTCTGTAGGGTTTAGTGGTTTGGGGGCTTAGGGAATAGTCGATTTTGCGGTTGGAAGTCCAAGCTTGCTCGCTTCAAAAGTCGCCCGAAACAATGGTTGAAATCAGGGTTCCAGCAACAACAAGAAACGAAATGGGACAGGGTTCACATTACTGTTACTGGTGGGTTCCTTATGAAAACTTGTGAGTGTATTGGCGTCCTTTGGGGATACGAAGAACACAAATCCTACTTCATGCGGTGTAAGCCCAACTTTGTACCTGAAAGCATAGCTGGCGTAGCTTGGTCTGCCCTAGACGCAGATCCCCCCCTTCCCAGGGTTGCAGCTTGCAGTACGCAAAGAGGAGCACGTCGGGAGGATTGCTTGTAGATTGGCATAAGCACCAACATGCTCTGAAGCGATACGGCCTACCCTTTTGGGCGGCTTGAGAGTTTTGTTCCCACCTCACCCCCGTGCATGCAACAGGATTGCGCTGCACACATCGGAGGGAACGCGCCGGTCTTAAGGGAAACCGGCACAGGACTGTTGCAGAAACGTGATTGAGGAAGCACATAACTTCTACATTGCTGCAATCATGAGGCTACAGTACACAAGTTCGTTGGGTGTGCCAGGTACGCCAACTTGAGTGCTCCAAGTACCCCAAGTACCCCAAGTACCCTAAGTACCCCGAGTACCCCAAGTACCCTAAGTACCCTAAGTACGCTAAGTACCTCAAGTATTTTAAGTACCCCGAATACCCTAAGAACCCGAAGAACCCTAAGTACCCTAGGTACCCTAAACCCTGAACATTTCGAGCCCTCGGTCTTGTGGAGGCCCGGAGGATGGTATGAGGTTTCACAGGGCCCCCAAACTGGAAGCTAAGCACCCTAAACCCTAAACCCTAAACCCTAAACCCTAAACCCTAAACCCTAAACCCTAAACCCTAGAAGGGAACCTAAGCACCCTACAGTAGGCCCTCTTGCAGCATGCTTTTGAAGCACGGGCAACTCTAAGTCAGGGTTTAGGGTTTAGGGTTTAGGGTTTAGGGTTTATTAGGGTTTAGGGTTTATTAGGGTTTAGGGTTTAGGGACCCGTCATGCCTTGTCTGAGGCTTCGGACCAGCCCAGCTAACGGTGACGGTCTGGCCCTGGCTTTCAGGGTCAGATCCTTACCTTCTAGGCCGAATGAGGGTTGAGGGTTCAAGATTTAGGGTTTAGGGATGCAACGGCCAATGCTATGTGAGGTACTGCGTTTACTGCTCCTACACATATGAAAAGACACGCCACGCAAGAATGAGAACCTCACTTCATAAAAGGTGCATTGAAGTGTTGTACGTTAGGCCTGAGGCTAAGGGTTATAGGGTTTAGGGTTTAGGGTTTAGGGTTTAGGGTTTAGGGTTTAGGGCCGTAGGGTTTAGGATTTCGGGTTTAGGGTTATGGGGCCCAGGCAATTGTATTCCAGAGATTCAGCCGCGCAGGGCCCCCCCACCCCCTGTCAGGTCCTGGACGGCACTGCTGAGCCTGCTCTTCTGTTTTGGGGGTTTAGGGTTTAGGGTTTAGGGTTTAGGGTTTCGGGTTTAGGGTTTAGGGTTTAGGGTTTAGGATCTAGGATCTAGGGTTTAGGGTTTACCAGAGCAGGGGACCTCCCAGAAGTGATCCTTATGGGTTTTAGGGGCCCTTTTGGGGGGTCCCCTCTTTCGTAAAGCACCTTCAAAGTGAGGATCCCCAAAAGGGACCCTAATTTGCTTCTCCCTCCCATCAATCCACATTTTTGGAGGGGTGGCCACGCGACTTCGTCCAAAGGTTTCGAGGTTCAAGGGGAGCTTCCTTTGGCGGTCATGCCCTAAACCCTAAACCCTAAACCCTAAACCCTAAACCCTAAACCCTGAACCCTAAACCCCAAACCCTGGTTGGAACTGGGATGCCATGTTGAGCCCTGTCTAGGTCAAGAAGCATTCTGGCTGAGGCTTCAATATACTTCCCAGACCCACAGCATGTCTGCTTGCCGTCCATAAACCAAAACCCTGAAAGATTGAAAACCCTAAAGGCCCAAAAAACCCAAAAAGCCGTTGACTCTAAACCCTAAACCCCTACGCCCTACCTTCGTAAAAAAACCTGATACTTTTGGGGCATGGGACGAGAGAACATGTGCCCTGAACCCTGAACCCTGAACCCTGAACCCTAAACCCTAAGCCCTAAGCCCTAAGCCCTAAGCCCTAAGCCCTAAGCCCTAAACCCTAAACCCTAAAGCAGCACCTCAATGGTCTTCCCATCCATCGAGTTCAGGGCATCCGTGGCATCAGCCTGGTAGCCCCGAATCTGTTGGGTTTAGGGTTTATGGCTCAGGGCTTAGGGTTAGGGCTTAGGGTTTTGGGGTTTAGGGTTTAGGGTTTTAGGGTTTTAGGGTTTTAGGGTTTTAGGGCTTTAGGGTTTTAGGGTTTTAGGGTTTTAGGGTTTTAGGGTTTTAGGGTTTTAGGGTTTTAGGGTTTAGGGTTGTAGGGTTGGAGGGTTGTAGGGTTTTCGGGCTTTCGGGCTTTCGGGCTTTAGAGTTTTAGGGTTTTAGGTTTTTTAGGGTGGGCTGGCTTTAGGGCTTTCGGGTTTTAGGGTGTTAGGATTTTAGGGTCTTAGGGCTTTAGGGTGTTAGGGTTCAGGTTTCTAGGGGGTTGGGGTTTGGGGGGGATTTGGGGATTTGCGGGCTTAGGGTCTCAAGGGTTTAGGGGAAGGGACTCGGGGGTCCCTTCCGGGCCACAGAATTGAATCGGAATGAAGCTTCTGCTTCGACAGAGAAGGGCGTGAGAAATCCTAAGCCACAATCTCATGGGTTCCCCTACTACCCCCCTCTATACTATGCCTCCTAGGTTCCCCCGCTAGACTTAATTATGGGGGGGGGGGGAACCGAGGGGGGGGGGGGGGGGGGGGTAGTATAGAGGGGGGGAGTAGGGGAACCCATGGGATTAACTTTAAACCCTGCTGCGTGCCATCCTGCAGTTAAGACGCTGAAGCCTTAACGGCATCATGGGCCCCTATATTCAGCACGACTTCTTTATGGGATGTCGCGAGACCCAAGAGGTTTAGGGCGAGATGAGGGTTTTGTGGTCCATCCTTGCAACCATGCGCAAACTTGAGCAGGTGCTCGCTTGTTGACAGTGCTAAGAGACGTCAAAAAATTTTTTCGTGGGCACATCCATGTGTTCAGAAACTGTTTGGCGGGACCATAGAGATGTTGTACGCCGGAGTTGAGTTGAGTTGACCCTGAAGTAGCTTCCAGGGGGGGGGAATGGGAGGGGGGCCCAGAGGGAAGGGGAGGGAGGTAATCGGCGTTACACTAATGAGGGGACAAACCCTAAACCCTAAACCCTAAACCCTAAACCCTAAACCCTAAACCCTAAACCTTAAACCCTAAACCCTAAACCCTAAACTTTGCTTGCAAAGAGTTGCCTTCTCCGCGAAGGCCAGGAACGCGAGGTTTGGCTTCGGCGTTTCGATCCTTCTGGCGACGGCACTCGAAGGCTTCAGGCTTCAAAGAAAAGGGTTTAGGGTTTAAGGTTTGGGGTTTAGGGTTTAGGGTTTAGGGTTTAGGGTAAAAAGCCCTAAGCCCTAAGCCCTCCCGGTGAGTCGCTTCTTTTGCCACGTTTTTGAAAGAGACCGGAAAAATCCCCGAACACCTCACAGGCAAAAAGGCAAAGCTGCGAGTTAGGGTGTGGGGTCTGTGGGGTCTATAGAGGGTTCACGACGATTAGGGACTGAAAAGCAACCAATCGACAAAACTGACGGCTGCAGGTTCACTAGTTTTCGGAGACAAAGGCTTCAGGAGTTGCGGGTTTAGGGTTTAGGGTTTAGGGTTTGTGGTTTAGGGTTTAGGGTTTAGGGTAAATAGCCCTAAGGCTTAGCCTCCGATCACGTCAACAAGCTTGAGCAATCTCTGATGCTGTTGGTTCAGGGTTTAGTTTGGGCTCCCTAAACCCTAAACCCCTAAACACTAAACCCGAAGGCTCTGTAAATCAAGCCCCCGGAAAAGCCTGCAAGGTCCATGGGCAGTACTTAGCATTATAAGTATCACCATAGCTATGGCCACTACTTGGTTGAGGGTTTAGGGCTTAGGGTTCCATGAACATCCTAGTACTGTGTCGTCCCTATACACCCCAAACCCTAATCCAACCCCCACCTCACCAGCGAGCTGATGTTAGGGTTTAGGGTTTAGGGTTTAGGGTTTAGGGTTTAGGGTTTAGGGTTTAGGGTTTTGCATAAGAGACACTGGTAGATGTGGCCGAAGTCCCCAAATGCTTCCTGCAAGCCTCAGCTCAAAGTTGTGAAAGAAGCCCTCTGAAAGTTTCTTTGCTGATGGGTTCTCTGACGGTTTAGGGTTTAGGGTTTAGGGTTTAGGGTTTAGGGTTTAGGGTTTAGGGAAGGGAAGTTGACAAGAATCCAAAAGCACAACCCAGATGGGGCTTGGGTTTTTTGTCTTGTAGGGGTTGCGGGCTGCGTCGTAGGCAAATGTCCCGAGCTGGAGGACCTATGGGCTTGGGGGCGGCATGGTCCAAGACTTTAGACTGAGTGCTTTAGGGTAGAAAGAGGCGCGGTGTCGGGTTTAGGGTTGAGGGTTTGGGGTTTGGAGATGTTCCCGGGGGTGGGGATACAAGCTTGAAAATGCTCGTGTTGAGGGCCCTCAACTCGAAACCCTAACCCTAAACCCGAAATCCTAAACCCTAAAGCCTGAACCCTAAACCCTTAGCCCTTAACCCGAAACCCCTGAAAACCGAAAGCCTAAACCCTAAGCAGACCCAAGGGTGCATCTCTAAGGGGGCATAGTTGGGGCCCAAAGTGGATGCACCGTGAACCCAAAACCCTAAACCCTAACTCCGAAAGCCTAAGACCCTAAGTTTTGGGGGTTTAGGGTTTAGGGTTAAGGGTTTAGGGTTTAGGGTTTCGGGTTTAGGGTAGGGCCCTGCTATTGAGCTTGTTGTGAGGTCTAAGTTTCTACTTTCTGGGTAGATCCTTTTGATTTCGGGCCGGTGGGATACCCAGGAGCAACCCGGAAATTTAAAACGGTTCTGATTCAGGTGATGTTTAGGGTTTAGGGTTTAAGTTTTTGGGAATATGAAGTGAAAGAGAATAATCTCTATATTGCCCTCATATTATAAGGAAGAACAATTGTGCTTTTGGAGGGGTTCTTGAAGCAAATAGCTAGGAGATGAAATCCCGTGAGGCCTATGCTTCGTGTCCACAGGACCCATGCCTGAGCACCCAGCCTCTCTTGGTCAGGCCCTTGCCGTAGCTTGCTGACACGCAGATGCGATGGCCCTGGCTTTCGGTACTTGGTCTGGGAGTCAACCCTCCCTAAACCCTAAACCCTAAACCCTAAACCCTAAACCCCAAACAAGCCGGGTTCGGGGAACTCTGAAACCCTAAGCCCAGACAGCAGACAAAGGCAGGCCCTGGCAACACACAAGCCCCAAAGCCTCGCAAGTCCACCCCGAACTCCTCAAAACCACCCGGTTCTCAGTAGGGAAGGGGTTTAGGGTTTAGGGTTTAGGGTTTAGGGTTTAGGGTTTAGGGTTTAGGGTTTAGGGTTTAGGGTTTAGGGTTAGGGTTTCGGGTTTAGGGTTTAGGGTTTAGGGTTAGCGTTTAGGGTTGAGTCAGATTGAGGGTTTCGGACAAGGTGAGGGAGGAAAAAAACATGATCCAACAGGACATGATTTGCTTGAGATATACATACCCAACCCAACCTAAAAACCCTAAACCCTATGAAACCAAAACCCTCTGAACCCTGAACCCTAGAACCCGAACCACTGAACCCTATTGACCCTAAAACCGTGTCACTTAGTTGCTGAGTCCATAAGAACCAAGAAAGTGTACACTTTTAGTTTTGTAGAGATTATAGTATCCCAAAAAGTGTAAAGTGTACTCGCTCACTGTCACCCTAAACCCTAAACCCTTAAACCCTAAACCCTAAACCCTAAACCCTAAACCCTGAGACGCCTCTGAGTACAGAAAGCTGCCTGCGCCCCGGTACTCCGGCCTCAGGTTCTCGGCAAGGCACGGAAAGGGATGCATTTTGGAGTGGGGCTTATAGGTTCGGGTTTAGGGTTTAGGGTTTAGGGTTTAGGGTTTAGGGTTTAGGGTGTAGGGTTTAGGGTTTAGGGTTTAGGGTTTAGGGTTTAGGGTTTAGGGTTTAGGGAGAAAGGGTTTAGGGTTTAGGGTTTAGCGGGCTACGCCTTGGGGTTTAGGATTGTTGCCCTACTTCTAGCAGCCGGGCCCCCTGCATGGCCAAGCGTGGGCAGCGGCGCACCACTCACTCCTACACCTACCCCTAAACCCTAATTATAAACCCTAAACCCTAAACCCTAAACCCTAAACCCTAAACCCTAAACCCTAAACCCTAAACCCTAAACCCTAAACCCTAAACCCGCTGGCGGTACCAATTTGTCTTCCTGGCTGGGTTTTGGCCATGTTTTAGTTACCAAGAAATGACAGGGTCTTTTTTTGGAGTAGAAGTGACACGTAGCAGGTCGGCTAGGTATCTGGCTGGGGTAGCTGCTGCATGGTGAGAGCTTTCTTCTGCTCCTCTCTCGCCTAGATGCCGAGGCTTTAAACTGATGGCAACTGCTTGCGTCGAGCTCTTCAGGTGGCGAGTTGGATGTGTTGTTAGTGCTCATGGGATGCTCAGGTGCATCGTTGTCTCAGTAAGCCATAAGTCCACAACGTCTCGTTACGTGTATTTCCAAGGTAGGAGGCCTGCTCATGCACCACCTGAAAAACGGCACAGGCGCGGGCGGATTCATGCGTGGGTGGGGGAGGTCAATCTCCGGGTGCAGGGTGAAAATGCAAGTGTTTCCGTACCCGTGCGCGCTAAGTCTCCAACTGATGTGTGTTACGTTTCTCAGCTGAACTTCGAAGACTTAAACGAACAGCTCCCGATGGCCCCTACCCATTAATTATAAGCAACGCAAAAGAACAACTTCAAACACAGTCTAGCAAAAGGGCAGCTAGGGGCGGAGTCCGGACTGCCCAAGCACCGGCAGGAGGAGAAAACACGCCAACACGAAGCGGCGCTTCCGACTGGTCGAAGCCGTAAGCCCTAAAACCTATATAAACACTAAACCCTAAACCCTAAACCCTGAGTCCGAAACCAGAAAGCCCTAACTTGCCTGGGGTTCTCGTTTCGAGACCAGACCTCCTAAGGAAGCTGCGTACAAGTCATGGCCAATGGGACTACCGAGCTCGGCTCAACACTTGCAAGCACGCTTGCAGTTTAGGGTTTAGGGTTTAGGGTTTAGGGTTCAGGGTTTAGGGTTTAGTCTCATCTCGGCTGCTAGGCTTGTACCTGATTTGGCGCCCGACATATGTAGCCCCCCGACCCTAAACGCTTCAACCCGCAGCCCTAGAATCCCTAAACCCTAAATCCTAAACCCTAAATCCTAAATCCTAAATCCTAAATCCTAAACCCTAAACCCTAGACCCTAAACCCTACATCCTAAACCCTAAACCAGGGTTTGCCTTTTTTGCCTGGAGAGCCGGGGTTGGGATCCTCCTTGGCCATTCGGCGGCTTCCGCACACAGGCTGCTGCGTCGTCCAGGGATCTCGGGGGCCGCGCGCCAGGGTTCCAAGGCTCTCCTGGTAGCTCCTGGTGTTCAGGGTTTCGGGTTTAGGGTTTAGGGTTGAGGGTTTAGGGTTTAGGGCCAGGGTTTGGGGGTTTGGGGTTTAAGTGGTTTAGGGTTCAAGGGACTAAGCTAGCTGTATTGCATCCACATTCTTCGGCAGGCTGGGAGTATCCTAAGACGGTCGACCCATGAAACTCCTCGGAAGCAAAGCCGTAAGCCCTACGCCAAAGCCCGCCAATGCTTCCAAACAATTCTTTTAAACCCGACAAGGGCAATACATATGCACCATATGCACAAGACCCCAAATAATCAGATCTTTGGGCCCCCGGCATCGTCTACATCTACCCATACATATGCATGTATGTATATCTATATGCTGTCCCAACCCACAGACCCAAGCCCTCACCCCCCCCTCCCCCTGCCCAACCCAAACAACCCCACAACCCAACACCCCGATTGGGGTTTAGGGTTTAGGGTTTAGGTTTTCCAAACCTGGCAGTGGATGAAGTCGTGTGACACAGCCCAAGGTTTGGGCGGCGCTAGGGCGGAGAGCTGCATGCCTGCCAACACCTGGCGGTTCATGGGTAGTTAGAAGTACTTGGAGGTCATGGTACCTGTGAACCAACTGTAACTTTGCTTGTAACCCACGTTTAAGCCCCTGAAGTGCCCTGATATGGTTTCGAGTACAGTTCTAAGTACAGTTACAAATGGTTCACAAGTACCATGAACCTCCAAGTAGGGTTGCAGGTCTCAGATTGGGATGTTCCCCGTTAAACAAGCAGTGCAAAATGTGGATTTCCAAAGGGGGCATGATAATCTACATCCCAAACCAAACCCCATCCCTGCACTTACAGCACTACTTACTCTTCGGGAACCTCCACGGACAGTACTTCACAAGAGAGGGAAGAAGTTCGTGAGAGCTTGGGCTTTGCGAGCCCTCGGCATCTGGGCTTTGAGGAAGCCAGTGGAGATGGTACAGTCTTAGGTCTTAGGGTTGAGGGTTTCAGGTTGAGTTTCTGACTTGGGGTTTTTTGCCCTCAACCAGAATTACACCCTATACCCGTTTGAAATCTATGAAACCCTGAACTCCTACACCCCCACACACCCGCTGTTTTAAAACGATAAGGGAACCTAAACCCCCAAAAAAGGAGACAAGGGCCTACTCTGGGTCCCAGGAGCCCTAAACCCTAAATCCTAAAACAAGGGAATAAGGGCCTACTCTGGGTCCTAGCCCTAAACCCTAAACCCTAACCCCTAAACCCTAAACCCTAAATCCACACGTGAGGGCCTACTTCTGGTCCTAGCCCCGAGCATCTCAGAGCCAAGGAGCCTCTACCTTTCGGGCGGGATGAGGCCCAGTTTCACCAGCTGCTCCGTCGTCATCCTGAAATTGAGAAATTTGGGGGGGATCACCCTAAACCCTAAACCCTAAACCCTAAACCCTAAACCCTAAGCCCTAAACCCTAAACCCTAAAACCCTAAACCCTAGACCCGGGTTTCGGGGAGTTGTTCGGCATTTCGTTTAAAGGGATGGGCTATGGGAGAAGAGCCTCTGAGAACGGGAAGATTTACTACCCCCCCCCCTAAAACCGTCTGAAAAATACTCCTGAAACATGATCCTCTTAAATCCTTATTGGAAACTATAAAATGCCCCAAGACCCCGCCTAGTCTTGGGGACAGGCCGGACAGGCCTATGGTTTGAGGTTTCGAGGGCTTGGGGTTCAGGGGCCTGTGGGCCTGTGGGTTTTGGGTATAGGGCGCAGGCTTTCAAACCCCAACGTTTAGGGATCAAGGTTCGGGTGCTTTCGAAGACTTTTTACTTCAGCGATAGGGTTACACCCGCCCCAGCGAAACCCGTAAACCCGGAACCGGGATTAAGCCCCAACCCTAAACCCTTAACCCTTAACCCCAAACCCCAAACCCTAAACCCTAAACCCTAACCCTAAACCCTAAACCCTAGTCAGAGCAGAGAATAAACTGAGGAGCTGGTTCGTGCGTCCCGGGCCAAAAGGGTGGTCGGCTACTGGGCCTGGCGCCGACGCGCCCGTGCGATTCACACCTGGCCGAGGTGTTCAAAACTTCAATTTATAGGGTATAGGGTTAGGGTTTAGAGTTTAGGGTTGAATGTTTAGGGTTTAGGGTTTAGGGTTTGCTGTAGTATGGCGCAAGAGCTGTAGATGTGACGGTTTTCAGCAGAATCTTGAAGGCATCGCGCAATGCGAAGGGCACAATACCACTGTGGCTTTTCCTGACCTCGTGGGAATGGGAAATTTGAAGAATCAAGCTTCGTTTGGGGTGGGGGGGCGGTGTGGTCAGGAGAGGGAATGGAGACGCTGCGGCGGGGGCGGCCCACTTGGGAACCACCCCCACAACCACCGCTTCGGTACCGGGCCCATCGTGGTGCTACCGAGGCGAGCAGGCGACCTGGTCGACGTGCGCCATAGAGGTCGAGGGGCTTCGCCCCGATTGTAAGGGGGGCGGCCTAGGCCTTGAGCTTGTGTTTGGGGGAATTTCGGGACAAGAGGTCAAGGCGGCTCCACGGCCCCACCACGTCTCAACCCAATCCTTAACCCCCAAACCCAAAACCCTAACCCTAAACCCTAAACGCTAAACCCCCCAGTTCGGCAACACCCCACCGGGATCCAGCAACGGCGTGGAGTCGGCGTAGCCACCGGCTCCCGGCTGAGTTGCTGGGGTGGGCGCAGGGACCTGCTACCAGAATTGGGTGAAGCATTTGCAGGGTTTAGGGTTTAGGGGTTTATAGATGGTTGTAGGGTTAAGGGTTTTAGGGTTTAGAGGGTTTAGGGTGTGGGGGTTATAGGGTTTCGAGGGTAATTAGGGGTTATACGGGGTATGGGGATTAAGGCTGAGCTTAGGGGCTATAGGGTTCATGGGGTTTAGGGGTTACAGGGTTATGGGGTTTTGGGTTTAGGGGTTGTAGGGATTAAGGGTTTCGGGGTTGTAGGGTTTAGGGAGGGGCTTGGGGCTACTGGGTTTGGGGGCTGAGACGTTAGAGGATTATGGGGCGACCCCGTATATGGTAATCACCTGGTCAAGGATTCATTTTTCTTGCCATCCTCCAGTGATCCCAGAATAACCCTGCATGCGACGCCTCATCGCTCCTCAACAACTCCGGGTTTAGGGCTTAAGGAAGTTTAGGGTTTAGGGTTTAGGGTTTCGGGTTTAGGGTTTAGGCAAGGCGCGGCGGGAAAGGCGGGAAAGGACGGCGGTTCATTGGTCGACCATTGCTGGGCGCCTGCCTTGGCTCTCCGCTGACGATTAATGGAGGTGCATGCGCAGGTATGAGGAATGATGACCAAGTAGGAAAATTTCTGGCGTAGCTAGCTATAGCCTTCCTTGGGGTCCATATCACTGCTTCACAGAACTTGGGTTACCCATAACCATACTTCAGGGCTTATGGAGGCCTGGGACCCTCTCACCTAGCAAAATCGTCACCTAAATACGTTCTTGGAATCATCTCCTTCCGCTCAATGGCTTAGCGTATAGGGTGGAAGATCTCTTCGGACACCCAGGCCCGAAGCACAAACCCGAAGACTTTAAACCCAGTGCTGCCGTGGTCTCTGGTGCTGGAGGCTGGTTGGACGGCTCCGGGGCAACCGACTTAAAGGTCCACTCATCCTCGGGCCTCATTTCCTCCTGCTGAGAAGGCATGGTAGGGTCTTGGGTTTGGGGTAAGCCAGAATCCAAACCCTAACCTGTGAAACCCCAGCCCTAAAGCTCCCGGAATTCCACCCCAACCCCTTTCCCAGCTCTGGTGACGCTCACGGAACTTACACGTAGGGTCTCGGGTGTAGAGTTTAAGGTAAACGTAACGTGCCCTTGGTATGGTATTTCGGGTCACTCACTCACTCCTCACGCACTCACTCACTCACTCCCAGCCTGGTAAAGCCCTACGCCCTGTGCGCTTTTCAGGGAAGGCAAGAACCCGGACTGGGTGTTATCATGGATCATGAGGAAACTGTAAGAAGTGATTTCACTATATCTCGCCCAGTCTAGTCCTAACCCAAACCCCTAACCCAGAAGCCTCTTAAGCGCTAACCCCTAAATCCCCAAAGTTCCTCGCTGCCCGAAGCAGGCTGTCTCCTGCCAAGCATAGTTGCCGAAGGCACCGGAGTGGGCGACTTGCCGGTGGTGCCATCCCGGGGGCAAAGGCTCCTCCTCAGGGCTTCAAGGTTTTTAAGGTTTTAGGAGGGCTTCGGGCGTAGGGTTCTAAGACTTGAGGGCAGGCTTTTAGAGCTTCAGCGGTTTTGGGCTTCAGGGTCGTAAGGTTTAGGGCTCTGGGGTTTAAGGGCTGTTGGTTTAGGGTTTTTTGCTGTTCGGACCGTAGTCTGTAACGGTAAAGTGAAACAGGTAAAAACCTGCACATGAAATGTGGCGCTGCAGTGAGCCCGTGTAAGGTGCAGCAGAGAGACCCTGCCAGTAAATGTGGATGCTCCTTGGAGCATGCCAAACATATGGAACAAACGAATTATGAAGGACCGAAGCTGCTAGCCGGGCTGGCTCAGTCCTGCTTGCACTTTCCCTTTCCCCATCGGGCCAGCGTCTCGTCGGGGAGAGCCCGCAGAAACAACAGCACCAACGGAGCGCATGGAAGAGCCCCTGCCAGAGGGAGCTTCTTGCATACCATGCTCAGCCGCTACGGTGTCATCCATCATGCGCTTCTCGGACGCAGCAATGTTGCACCTGAGATCGGACACCTTCACCATTTTCCCACCACTGTCGACCAAGTACCCGGTGTGCTGAAAAGATTCAGCCCAGGAAGCGTGGCCAGCAGTGATCGTCCCATCAGCTGTCGTGGAATTCGCGGCCTCATCCGTGATGGTCTCCACATCCATTGGTGTTGCAGGAGGAGCCGCAGCCATAGCTTTCTCCCGCCGCCGCGCGCGTTTGCGCTGGCGCTTAGCCCGACGAGCCTCGCGCAGCTGGTCTATCAAGACCTGTGTCTCACAGGCACAAGGAGGGCCCGGAACTCTGGCAGTCACCGTTGGCACCGTCTCCGGCCTCGCCACCACCGTGTCCTGCCGAGTGAGCACGGCAGTCACAGTAGCGGCAACAGCCTGGACGGTTCTCCGCGGGGCTTTTGCCAGAACAGCAGCACGCACAGCCGCTCCAAGGAGAGCAGCAGGGTCCGCCATTGCACCTATTGGCCGAAGCACCAGGAAGAATCCTGGGAGAAACCTACCTCGACCAGCGTTCGCTTGTGCCTTGTTTAGGGTTTTTTGCTCCCGGTCACACCATGGTGCCACGGCTAGCGCAGGCCTATGATGAAAGATCCACCCCAATCCGCACGCCACGATTACCAAATCTGGGAACTTGCAGAACTGTAGGATACGGAACAAGCGTGTTGGTTTAGGGTTTTCAGCTAGGGCATTCCGAAGGTTTCTGCTGACTTATTGCTCCTCTTGACGCCCTTGCAGAACTTCCCGGGTGTCTTCTTCCTGTTGGCGCTCTTGGCCTTCTTCAGCAACATATTGCAGGCTTTGCTGTCCTGACTTCTCCAACCGACTCCAACCGCTACAGCCACGCCTCCAGCTGGCTACACCGACCAACTGGGGTTTGATGGGGAACTTGACAATCTTCATCATGTTGATCGCCCCCTGGCGTCGGTCTTTGTGGTCGCGGAAGAGCTGGTTGCTTCCGCCCTCTTGGATAGACCTGCGGAACATCAGCTGGCGGCCTTCCTCATGCCAGAACCGGCAGGATCGCGTCCTGGTGGCCTCATGCAGCCTGCCTACTCCTGAGGCCGAAGAGGCAAGCTGCAAATGCCTGGCACTCCCAGTGAGGATCGCTCCCAGTGAGGATCGAACGTTAGGATTTATAGTGCCAAAAGGCTCTGCTCCTGCGCTGCTTGGATTCTGCAGGATTTAGATGAACCCAAACCCTCCCAAAAACCCGAAACGCCCGCAGCCGATTGACTCTCCCCCAGTGTTTATGCCTTCGTGTTCTTTTCAAAAATGCAACTCAATACGAATGTAGTGTTCTATGATCACTTCTTCATATAAAAAAACAGATTCTTTGTTCCTTGACTGTTTTCATTGAGATGCACTGAACTTACACTGAGTTCTCTAGTTCTCTACACCTCTGCTGTGGCAACTAATCTTTCATTCTGATTCTCGCTGTTTCCGCATAAGGTTTCTCCAACTGAATCCGCTTGTGTTTCGACTATGTCGCCCCCCCGTAAACCCGCAAAGTGAAATACGACTTCCTGGGCTTCCCCGCAGTGCAGCGAGCACCAATCCGAGCTGCTGTCGGAAGCCTCCGCATCAAGCTTGAGGCGGTGGGAGGTGGGTTGTACAAGGCAAATCAAGGAACCCGGCACCGTCACAGAATGCACATTTCCACGTTTCCTGACGCCCTAATCAAACCCTGCATGCGGACCAAGGATCGTATGAAGACGTACCACAGGACCTGACAAGACAGGCTCTGAGGGGCTGGGCTAAGTTTCAGGTCCCCTTGCGACAGCACGGTTCTTCCGGTAAGAAGATCCAGCCCAAACAAAACTTGAAAAAAGGGCCCCGCATTCACAAAAGCAAATTGCACACGTCAACGCTGACAACCCTTAGCCGCATCAGCTATGAACGCCGCACACATCTCAAAATCCGAAAAGTAGCGCTGTCAAAGCTGGGCATATCCACCGTCAACCACAGGGACTGCAGACGAGGGAACCTGGATCGGCCATCTCGACTTCACCTCCTCCTGCGCTCGCAAAGATTACGAGCAAACAGGTCTGAAAGCCTGCATTTCTTGATGCTGTACTGAAACATCCTGTGGGGAGGGCCTCAAGCTCCTGGAAGACCCGCGATTCACGTGACGAGCTCGACCCAGAGCGAGACAGATACACTGATTCTTTAGCCAGCTTGCAAGCGGGCCTCGGGCTGGGCATCTTTTTCGGCGGTGTCATCCGCCACGCTCGGCTCGCTGGCCAGCGCAGGCGCGGATTTACCCAGCAGCACCGGTAGATCTGCAGGGACGTCAGCTGCCAGTACGTCTAAAACAGTATCCCAGTACAACTAGCGTCTATGTCATGCTTTGGCTTACATGAGTTTCCATGGGTTTTGACAGGGAAACAAGGACATTGCCTCACATAGACCCTAAAGGTCCAACGTACATAGGGCTCATAGGGTGGGGTGCTCCGTTGAGGGCGTTTTATGGCTGAGTGCGCCTCCATCCCGCTGGCTGCGCCGGGGAGGCTGCTGCTCCAGATCAGCGTGTGGGTCGACTTCGGAGACTCCAATGTCAATGTCTCCTTGGCCCTACCCCCCTCCCCCGTTTGAACCGTTCTCTCATCATAGGGACGGGGTAGGTGTGTAGCACTTGGCTCGATTCAAGTGGGTCGGGCTTTGGGCCTGAGTCCCACGTTGCGTGACTGGATGCGGAACGAAAATCACCCCGGCAGGACCACTAGCAAGCTGTCAACCTGACACGCCTGGTCATGACTGCTGCAAGCTTGCCAAATCTTGTTGGGGTTCTTGTCAATCGTGTCGTAAATGTAAACCTGTGCAGAAAGACTGTCAACTTTCGCCGATCTTTCGCATGCTCAAAGAGATTGTAGACCTCGATGGTGCCCCTTACTCCCGAAAGCATCGCAAAGGGTTTTCAGCGGAGTTCGTTCCCCCTCGTTCGTTGCTCTCATTGGCTAGCAGTCGTCTCCACAAAGTGACCTGTTCAAGGCGATGGGGCGGGCCGACCGAGCGTGAGGAAGTTCGGCGGTAGTGCGTTTGTTCTTTGTCTGGGATGCGTTCTGTAACCTACGTCATCTTGGGGGCGCGAGTGACCACTGCGCGAAGGACGCTTGGAGCTTTCGCGAAAAAAACAAAACAAACATCTTTACGCGGGAGTGCGTCCAGACCTTGCTCTTCTCTCACACAAACCCAGTATGTGGGAGTGCGTTTGCGGTACAAAGGTGGTCGTCCGGAGCTCTAAGAACTCTTCTGACCAGACCCCCAGCTCCCGCTCGAACCCTACGTATCTTGCTGGAAGACGACGTGGCTACCTTGAAGGTTTATGGCTGCTTGTCCGTAGTAGGTAAACAAGGCACCAACAATGGCGTGCTGATACCCTGACTCATCAGACTTCATGTAAGATTTTTCGGGCGTGGCTTGGTGAGTTGGGCTAGCGCGATTCCTCCAACCTGCAAGCGCTATCGGGATTGAAGGCGTAACTCCAAGTGTCCAAGCTTCAAGGAAATCAGTATGGTCATCGCGTCATACATCCAAAGTTGAGTCTGCCCAAGCTCGGTTCCGGGAAGAAGTCGAGACGCTGTCAGGAAGCAGGTAGAGCACGCCAAGCAAAAACATGGCGCCAAACCTGGCGTGACAGAAAGCTGCTTGAGTGCATTTTTGATTCAGCACTGCTGGGGGTCGACTTTCCCACGAACTTACAAGTTCCCTGTGCCTGTGTACCGTTTGGGATTTGATGGCAAGTTATAGGAATGAGACTCCGTAACCTGGCAATCCAGGACTGGCAAAAGCAAAAGCGCCTCCGGCACCATCGCTTCTGGGTGGAGGAGAAAGCCTGCACAGTGCACAGAACCCGTCCCCTTGCACCACAATCATTTGATCTTCTTCGCTGAAATCTATAAGCATGGATAGTAAGCCCAAAAACTGACTTGGCAGTGATTCCGACCTTTGCTTCTGAGATGTGTCGTTTTACATAGACCTTTGATTTGGAGCGGCCTCGATTTCCATAGACCTATGCTGTTGAGATGCCTCGATTAAATACACAGATTTTGCTTCTGGGAAGGTTCGATTTCAAAAGGCTTTTGCTATTTGGCCTCCAAAACTGGCAGAGGCCGTGAAGTTGGACACGCTAACACCCCTACTACAACTAAGGCTTTCGAAGAATGAACGTGTCTCGTTGAGGATTCGCAATTTGTAAACTCACTAGCTGGTTGTGATAGGGGGGTTCTGGGCTTCGGGCGGGGGTGCGGGCGGGCGGGGGCGGGGTGGCGGGGGCGGGGGCGGGCGGGGGCGGGCGGTACCCGGGCGGACGGGCGGGGGTGGGCGGGCGGGGGTGGGCGGGCGGGGGCGGGCGGGCGGAGCCAGCCGGTCTTGACAGGAACCGCATCCATCACCATGAGGAAGAACATGTCGTACGCGCCCATGTGCTCGCTCTCAAGCATTTCCGTCATGATCTTCGAGAAGACCGCATTGGGACCTCCCTACTCCTTGAACTCCCCTAAACTGTCTACAAACCAGACAGCTCGAGTAGCCAAAACCCTGAGCCCTGATTGTGCGATTTTTCTGCACTTGTGGCTTGTGCTCAATTGCCATGGCCCAGTCTTGGAGGCGCATCCCAGATCCGCAGCCCCTAGAGTCAGTTACTGTACGACGCCCTGCCCTACACCTAGTACATATCCCAGCCCACTGCCTGCCCCAAGTACTGGGCCGTTCCCACGGTCGAATTCACGTTGTTCAGCGATGCAGTCCTCTTGGCCTCCGATTCAGACGGGTGTTTTTGGGTCTTCATCAGCATCATTTTGTGAGGATTGTACGCAGTTTCATGTGGGGTCGGTTTAGTTTCCTAACCTTTACAGCCAACGGCATGCCCTGTCTCATGCATTGCTTTAAGCTTAAACCCTCCAGTGCCTCGCGCTGCACCTCGCGAATGAAGACGATCGCCTTACTCCAGATTATTTGTCAACCCTGGGCACTTCTGGCCTCCACCCTATCTAGGGAGGATCTTCAACTCCATAGCTTGCAGGGCGCCTTCCCAACTACTTCATGGTTCGCCACGCATGCTCTGGCCGATGGATGCACTCGCAACATGTATGTAATCATGGTTCGGCTGTCAGGGCTGTGGGAACTTGCCTGCCAAGGCGCGAGGCCCACAGCGCGAAGGCGTCGTCGCAGCTTCAAGCGCTGGCGGCGACGCGGCAGCGCTTCAAGTTCGCTATGTGGAAAGCCTAACCCCTCAACCTTAAACTCTAAACTCTCAGCAGCCATCTTTTGGATTAGGGATCATTTTGTATTAATTCTGTAAGGAGCCCAACATCCAATCCAATACTCCTAAGCCACAGGCCCCCGAATCTATCGAAACCCCCATGTAAATAGAGGAAAAGCTGCTTTGACCATCATGGCGCTGACCGCGATTGTCACAGAGACTGCGATAGCGATGCATGTCATGGTCTCTCCAGATCCCAGAAAAGCTTCCCACAGGCAAGCTTAAGAAAGTTCCCCTAGTGAAACATCTTTGACGAGTCGGGCCAAGCCACAGAGCATCAGCGAGGGCGTCTAAGCCGAGCTATGCAATTGTCAATACTGGACTCGTGCTTCAATCTCATGATGTCTGAGCTGCGTGCCCACATTTCAATGGCAAGTCGAAAATGCAAAGGCTGCAAAGGTTCCTGTGACCGTATCTGAGCCAAAATCTTGGTGAAAATCATCTTTCCCAAAGGCTGGCTTCAAACACTTTAGGCGTGTCTTGGGGTAGTCTCGCCATGGCCCCAGCAACCAGCCGCGCTGTAGGAGTTTCGGGATTTAAGGTTTGTAGCCGAGCCGCAGTTTGGGAATTAACCCAGCAGCAGAGACCTGAGAGCAGAAGCGACATGACACGGAGACCCAGCAAATGTGGCCTCTGCTGGTTCAGTCATCTAAAGAATCTGAAGCTTGCGGCCCAGTGTTCCTTTATGGACTTTAAGCCTTTACTGCGTTTCTATAAGTTTGTAAGCGGTGGGAAGCAAGGCTGGGGACCCCCGCGTATCGTTCACGAGCAGCGCATCTGGAGTCGTCTGCTTGGCCAGACTGGACCTGGCACACCGACGAAAGGACGAAATCAGATTTCTCCCCTCATCCACGCTACCGTCTGATGCTGCGAGGGGCGGTCTAGCCTACAAGGGAAATGGCGATGGGCCTTGGACCCTCCAACGACCCGTAAAAAAAAACGAGCCCTCCTTCTGGTCCATACCCACCACGATGCCCGGCATCTTCGGGCGGGAAAACGCCACCTGCTGCCAACACAGGGCATCCAATAGCTCCCATGCGTGTCATCATGCGTGATCCCTCTGATCTTCAAGACGTGCCGTGCGTGTGCCGTGCGTGTGGCAAAGAACCATGGTACGCATCTTCAGGACTGCACATGGCTGCACGGCTGCGCCTTGCCGCGGCCACCATTCCTCAGAGTATGAACCAGGGGATGCGACGGGGCAAACGCGCGAGGCTGCGAGCTCAAGATAGTTCCTAAGCACAACGTTGAAGCACCTGCGTCGACATCGTGGCCGGGCGGAAAAATGCTGGGGTCGCAGCTCAAGCGCGCGCCCGATGGCCGCAAGCCAACCCACGAGGTAGAACCTGTGAGTTCTGGCTGTTATGGATATGGCATGTGCCATGAGTCATTGTGATGGTTTGGTTGGGGTTGCGGGTTTTGCAAGAGCATGAGTCGCAGCATGAGGTTTGGGCTGCTGTGCTCGGCTCGGCCGAGGTAGCGACTGTACGCAGCGGTGTCGGTTGGCTGAGGGAACGCTCCCCGAGATGGTCCACTGTGTGGAGGAGATCTGTAGGGTTTCATGTGTAGGGCCCTAGGGTGTTTTCAACGCACCCATCATGGCACATGCGTCTCAAGCCAGCCCCCTTGCTGCCCCCCCAGTGGAAACAAAAGCACACTGAACACTTAGGCAAGGGAAATCAAGCAGATACGTAATTTACTGTCTCGAAAGTCAGGTGAAGGGAGCTTCTGTGGCCCACACCGGAAAAACACAAAGTAGAATCACAAGGACCTAATGGGACAACCGTACATAGGGAACTCTTTGGCTCATAGAACACAAAAAAATCACCACGTGTGATCTGCCCCAGCTCCACAGCTGCGCAAACGAGGGCAGTCCCTCCCCCACAGTTCTCCAGGATACCGATGCCCTGGAGGAAGACACCACATCCAAAGTGTTTGAGTGTGGTTGCCGCCCAGGACGCGGTCGACCACTGGCTGGCCCCGTTTCACGAAGGCCACGAGGAGATGGCCGGGAGATCAAAATGCCCAAGGCTCTGGAAGCCTCCGGCTAACAAAATAATGTCAAGTGTTGCGCATACTGAATATGTCTTTACATTGCATCGGCCAAGGCTAGGGTTTAGGGTTTAGGGTTTTAGGGTTTAGGGTTTAGGGTTTAGGGTTTAGGGTTTAGGGTTTAGGGTTTAGGGCTTCGGGCTTAGGGTTTAGGGTGTATATAGGGAAGCTTCGGGTTGAGGGTTTAGGAGTGCACCAAGGCCTTACTAATTTTCACTGTCTACGTCGAGCTCCTGGAGCGCTGAAAGTAAGAGCTTTGAAGTCATTTTGCCCCCAATAAAACCCAGGGTTTAGGGTTTAGGGTTTAGGGTTTAGGGTTTAGGGTTCCCTACTTCAATCCTACAAATGGACCCGCCGGGGAAGTAATGAAATTTTGTGCCGTTGATGAAAGAGCTAATGAGCTTTCTAAATCAACTACGTACTTTGAAGGGCCGTCAAATTGTGTAACTTTATCCAAGATTCAAGCTCTGCAAAAATTGGCCTGGAACCCCCCCCCCCCCACCCACTCCTAGCGACAAAGTTAAAATCAGTTCAATAGATAGAGTAACTTACTAGTTCTTATTTTTCAGCCGTTGACATAAGGATACGCCAAGTAACCCTAAACATCGCTATAAGCTGGTCTTTTCCGGTTTGCCCAGAGTTTAGGGCTATAAGGGGGATGATAGGCCTTTAAGGGTGTTAAGAGTTTTGGGCCCAATGAGGGTTGTTGGTGTTTAGTTGGTTTGAAGGCTGAGGGTTTTCGCGAATAACAGACACACGCACACAACTTCGCCTGCAAAATCACATGTCCTAAGTTTCGGCTGGCAACCGATCAGCCCTCAAGGGTGGGTTTAGGGCTAGGGTTCAGGCTACAAAGGCCGGTGGCCTCTTTATCTGCTATCCCCATACCTTAGTTTAGCCCCTAGATGCCCTAGTAAGGACCCCGAATACATGCCCTATCAAACAGAAGCCTGACTTCAAGAGACCACCAACCCATATAAGGTTTGGGGGTTAGGGTTTAGGGTTTAAGGTTGAGGGTTTAGGGTTTAGTGTTTAAGGTTTAGGGACTGCACAAGAGCCCGAGGGCAAAAAATGCGCATCAACCCCCGCCAAAGCAGCAGGCTTTTCTACCCAAGAGTGCTCTCTGTCTCTCAGATAAACAAAGCATATATATATATATATATATAGTAAAAATATAACGATATAGTAATGTCATGATATAATAATATAGTAATACTAGTGATGAAATATTACACAACACTATAACAAGCAGTATATACATATATATGCACCAAGTACCGGACAGTCAACAATTGCCGATCATTTCCTCTGTCTAACCCCGATCCACTGTCTCTTCAGTCCGGCCTTCTCCAGGGCAGCCTGGTCCGGGCTGGCAGATTTGGGCTCCTCCCGTGCCCGCGCTTGCGCGCCCTCGTCCGCGCGGAGGAGGTGAAGAATCTGCAAGGCAGGCCACGGCTGGGAGAGGAGACCTTCCCCAAAACCCCTAAACCCTAAACCCCAAACCCTAAACCCCAAACCCTAAACCCCAAACCCTAAACCCTAAACCCTAAACCCTAAACCCTCAACCCTGAACCCTAAACTCAAAATGGCCCTGAGCCTTCAGGCCATGACCCTGAGTCGGCTGCGCGTAAAGCACAGGACCCAAGTAAGGATCTACGGGGTAAACCCTAAACCCTAAACCCTAAACCTAAACCCTAAACCCTAAACCCTGAACCCTGAACCCTGAACCCTAAACCAGTCGGATAAGGATCTACGGGGTACAGTTAAGAACTACGGCGGAGACACTGGGGGTGGGCTCGGTGGGCCTTATATTACAGAGGAATTCAAGCTTCCTGCGTGTTTAATGGGGCTACATATGGCAACCCAAAACCCTTAAACCAAAAAAACAGCGCTCTTTAGGTTGAATGCTTTTGGTACATGAGTGCCCGGCACTTTTGCGCCATGGGTTTAGGGGTTCAGCGTTTAGGCAGACGGTGTGGGGGCTTATAGAGTTTAGGGACGCTAAGGCCAGTCGCAGAGTCGTGATATTTTCGAGAAGCCCCTCCTCCTTCGCCTGCGGTTTAGGGTTTAGGGTTTAGGACCCTTCGATCTGTCCCTGATACCTCAGGCCCCCTCCGACACAAAGGTTCGTAGTCACCTGCTGAGACAGCGCTGCATCGCTGCGCGCGCCAGAGTTGCCAACTAAACCTGTCGAGGAGGAAGAGGAGGGTTTAGGGTTTAGGGTTTCGGGTTTAGGGCTTGGGCTCGCGGTAAGCACAGTTACTTCCGGATCAATGGCCCTAAAAGGCGCAAAGATACATGAAGACCCTAGAAAGTAATAAAGTCCATTCAGAGGCTAGCACAAAGTTGATTTTGAGTTGTTGGCCTCATGCGCAACTGAACATGGGTTTTTCTGGAAAATTATGGTTCCTTTTGGGGTCCTCTACATAGATACGGTACCCTCATAATCGGGACCCCGGAAAAGGACCCTGAATTAGAGGCCTCCTCCTCTTACTCGTCTTCTTCTTTCTCTTCTCCACTCCCCCACTAAACCCTAAATTACTAAACCCTTCACCCTAAACCCTACCTAAACCCTAAACCCTAGACCCTGAACCCTAAACCCTGAACCCTAAACCCCCCTCGTCCTCTTCCTCTTCTTCTTGAGGGCTGCAGTCAGGGGCCTCTCTGTACTTAAACCAGGATCATGCGGGCCTTATATATTTTGCGACTTTTTGGTATTTGGGGCAGCCAGGGTACCCTAAGCCCTAAACCCTAAACCCTAAACCCTAAACCCTATATGAACCCTCAACGATAAGGTATACAGCCCTGCACGGGCCGTGGCTTCGTCACTGCCTAGATGAAGCCCCTGACCACCCTGACCTTCGTAATAGTCTCACTTCATAGTTCTTGCAAACACAGCTCAGGGTTGAGGGTTTTCAGGTGGGTAGCTTCTGTTCGCCCTAAACCCTAAACCCTAACCCTTACCGTGCTTCTTTCGGCGCAACTGACATCCTTCTGAAGCTTTCTGCTTTCGTCTCGGGCGTGGGGGGTCGAGGGTCGCATTGCTGGGCCTTCGGACGTCATGCCGAGGCCTGGCAAACCTGAGCTTTCGTCACACCCCTAAACCCTAAACCCTAAACCCTAAACCCTAAATCCTAACCCCTAACCCCTAACACCTAAAACCCTAAACCCTACATGTCCGTATAAGATCAGGGACCGTCATTAGTGTGTCCTTCAGGGTTCAGGATTCAGGGGCTTGGGGGTGTGGGGAGTCCTTAGAAGGGTTCGAGTAACCCTAAACCCCAAACCCTGAACCCCAAACCCTAAACCCTAGTTGCTTGGTCCCTGGAAGTGTAGGGCCTGTCGGTCTTCCGAACTCGGGGGATTTTGCAGACTTCGGGATGTTCGTTTCGGGGTGCTGGGGGGGTCTTGGAGGTGTTTTTTTTCCGGGCTTTTGGAGGCTTTTGGGAGTGATGAGGCCCTT
The DNA here is from genome assembly GCA_905221605.1 of Symbiodinium natans. Classification (NCBI taxonomy): domain Eukaryota; class Dinophyceae; order Suessiales; family Symbiodiniaceae; genus Symbiodinium; species Symbiodinium natans. Next base: position 676,229 of record CAJNDS010001990.1, read on the forward strand.
TGGGCTCTTAATTCTTAGGCGTATGGGTTTAGGGTTTAGGGTTTAGGATTTAGGGTTTAGGGTTAGGGATTGGAGAAGTTTTCGGGTTTGTTGGGTCTCAAAACGGTTCACACGTCTATGAAAAATCGGGTCTTGGGCCCTGAGGGTTCTGCCCTACTATCCTTTTTTTGCGTAGGGGGTTTGTCCTTTCGACCCAAGTACTCAAGAAAAGTGGTAGGGTGCACAACAACGCTGCGCAGGATTTAAGGAGAGTTTATGAAGCGCTTCGTTTGTTTTGTTTCTCGCTTTCAGCTTTGGGCCCCTGGGGCTATTGCAGCGTAGGGATCGTGATTCCCAAGCCCTAAACCCTAAACCCTAAACCCTAAACCCTAAACCCTAAACCCTAAACCCTAAACCCTAAACCCTAAACCCTAAACCCTAAACACAGAGCAGTATTCAGGCGACCCAGCGGTCGAAGGTGGAGGTAGTGGGTGGCCCAACCTGCCCAGGAGAGTGCTGTGGTGCCCTTGGGCCGGGTTTAGGGTTTAGGGTTTAGGGTTTAGGGTTTAGGGTTTAGGGTTTAGGGTTTAGGGTTTAGGGTTTAGGGTTTAGGGTTAGTACTTTTTTGGGGCTTTGAAGCCCTCAACCTTTTGAGGGGCTGCGGAGGAAGTAAGCGGTCGAGGGATTTAGGGCCTATAAACTCAGACCTCGAGACATCAAAGTCCGTGAGCCCTTCTTTAAGGCCAGGATGTTGAACTTCACCAAAAACATTAGGGGATAGGATCCGGGGGACGCTTGGGGATATAGACCCTCTGAATAAGGTCCCTGCTTAAGAGAGCCGGAAGAGGGTTCAGAAGGGGTTCCCTTTTAAGGGTCCCCCTTATGCTACCTAGGAAACATCCTCATTTAACTCACCCAGCTCTGAAAAAGTTTCGAATGTGACCATGGACCATGGTCTCTTACCCTAAACCCAAAAACATTCGGGCTTGAGGTTGAGCCTTGAAGTTAAGAGTCAAGTGCTCTGATCTGTTTCAACTCTCACCCCAAAGAAGGCTTAGGGTGTGGGGGCTTAGGGTTTTTTTGAGATTTGGGGGGGGGGGGGGGGGGGGGTTGGGTTGAGGGTGCTAGAAGAAGGCGGCGTTCTGATGGAAAATCTCGTGCTCTCTGAGGATATTGGAAAGAAAAGTGCAAGGTCACATCTTTTCCTAACGTTCGCCCTAGACCCACTAGCCCGAAGCCCCAAACCCCTGAAAAAACAGCCCGCTTCTTTTCTGAACACCCCTCGAAGTTTTGAAGCCCTGCCCTCATTGACTCAAAAGCGGTGCCCCGAACGCTAAGCCCTAAACCCTAAACCCTGAACCCTGAACCATGAACACTAAACCCTGAACCCTAAACCCTAAACCCTAAACCCTGAACCCTGAACCCTAAACCCTAAACCCTAAGCCCTTTCCTTCCAAGCCATCCATGATGTGCGTGCAGTAGATGATGGTGCTGCCCTCCTGACACCGGCCAAGCCCTTCAGATTTCCCTTAAACCCTACCCCCAAACCCTAAACCCTAAACCCTAAACCCTAAACCCTAAACCCTAAACCCTAAACCCTAAACCCTAAACCCTAAACCCTAAACCCTAAACCCTAAACCCTAAACCCTAAACCCTAAACCCCACCCCCAAACCCTCAACCCTAAGACCTGAACCTTGCAGCCACAAGTTCCGAACAGAGGGTTGAGGGCTCAGGCGGACTTTGATCTAAAGTCATGAAGGTCTAGGGCCTTTCAGGGTTAGGGTTTAGGTCGTTTACTGTCAGGGTTTTTAGGTTGCGGTTTGAGGGTTAGGGGTTTGAGAGTTAGGGCGTAAGGTTTTGGGTTAACAGTTAACACTCATTAGAGGTTCGTGGGCCGTGGCACGTAAGGTTGCAATTGTACAAGTACCCTCAATCAGTTCATAGCTGCAGCTACCACACTTCTAGCCCTACTTATAATCTAAATGCCGCGAACCGCAACTTGAGGAGGGAATCTGATTCTGAAGCTATCCGATATAGGGGCCAACATAAGAATAGTAAGGGTGGGTGCGTTAGGGTAGCTTGCACTAGTACTATAGGGATTCTAAGGTGATTCGAGTAGGAGGGCAGCATGTAGAAAGACGCCCATGGCATAGGACACTTTGGGCAGCAGGAGGAGGAGGAGGAGGAGGAGGAGGAGGAGTAGGAGTAGGAGTAGCAGTAGGAGGAGTAGCAGTAGGAGTGGTAGTGGTAGTGGTAGTGGTAGTGGTAGTGGTAGTGGTAGTGGTAGTGGTAGCGGTAGTGGTAGTCGTCGTCGTCGTAGTAGTAGTAGTAGTCGTCGTCGTCGTCGTAGTAGTAGTAGTAGCAGCAGTAGCACAAGGCCCTTTACTCCAAGTACTCCTCGCTGTCTTCCTTCAGGAACTGTAGTAGCGCATCCCTGGCCAGCACATCCAAATCCTCGGCTGCAACCCTAAAACCCTAAAAACCTTACTTGTAAGGGCTTAGGGTTCTCCCTAAACACTAAACCCTAAACCCTAAACCCTAAACCCTAACTAAACCCTAAACCCTAAACCCTAAACCCTAAATGCCCGAAAACCCTAGGAGCCCTCAAGGCCCTCAAGGCCCTAAACCTCGACAGGGCGAGAGTTTTGGGACCCTAAACCCTAAACCTCACCCGATTTCGGGAGAGTAGGACTATACCCCGACTAGGGGTTTAGGGTTTAGGGTTTAGGGTTTGGGGGTTTCAGGTTTTGGGCCTTTTTAGTCAGGATTTTGGGGAGTTAAAGCTGCGGATTTAAGGCCTTTATAGGGTTGAGGATTTGGGGGGGGAGGGGTCAGGCTTTCGGTGTGCGGAGGTTTCAGGGGCTGAGGCCTTAAGGGGCTGTATAAAGGCTTCAAAAGGTTTAGGGGATCGCGGGCCGAAGGTTCAAGACTTTTGGGAGGGGGGTTCCGGGGCCTTAAGATTGGGAGTCTGGCGCTTTTCGGTTAGGGTTTAGAGTTTTATTCGGGTTTAGGGTTTAGGGTTTAGGGTTTAGGGTTTAGAGTGCAGGGTTTGAGCTTGGTCCTTGCCAGTGCACGCACAGTTGTTTAGCCAGGACTCCGCCGTCACCTCATCGATAAGCAGCACCGATACCGGCTTCCTTGCGTATCTGTGTCAAGCTTAGTCCGCATCTCATCCGACCCTCTTTTCTCGAGCGCTTCTTACCTGTTTCTTGCTTCCTTGGGGACGAAATGAACCCTAAAAGGGTTTATGGTTCATATACCTTAATAGGAATTCTAGTAGCAGAGGGTATATGACCCCAATTTTAGGGTTCATTTCGTCCCCAAGGTTCTTGTGTGGAAAAAAAGAATGCGCCGAAGTGAACGCAGCCTATCTGGACAAAACGCAGCAACCAAGCGAGGCAACAGCAAGAAGCCAGGGTTGACGGTTTCGTGCTCATAGGGTTTAGGGTTTAGGGTTTAGGGTTTAGGGTTTAGGGTTTAGGGTTTAGGGTTTAGGGTTTAGGGTTTAGGGTTTAGTAATTATGAACGATCTGTGAAAGGCACGACGGACGTAGCAAAATTCACTTACAGTTTAGCTACGTTGGCCGAATGTACCGACAAGCCCTTTGTTCTGGGAACCCTAAACCCTAAACCCTAAACCCTAAACCCTAAACCCTAAACCCTAAACCCTAAACCCTAAACCCTAATCCCTAAACCCTAAACCCTAAACCCCAACTGTGGAGCCAACCCAGCAGGCAGCTCGCCCAGCACCCAGAACCATCTAAAGATGCAAGCCCCAAAAGCCCAACCCGGTTTAGGGTTTAGGGTTTAGGGTTTAGGGTTTAGGGTTTAGGGTTTAGGGTTTAGGGTTTAGGGTTACAGCTGCAACCCACTGCTGCTCATGCGCAGCCTGACAAAGTCCTTAAACCCTTATCAACCCGACAGGCTCAAAATGCCCTGAACCGAACCCCCAACCCTCGAACCCCTCAACTCCCAACCCTAAACCCTAGACCCTAGACCCTAAACCCTAAACCCTAAACCCTAAACCCATAACCCTAAGCCCTCAACCATAGGGCTCTACATGCGGCCGGGGAGCAGCAGCTTCAGGCCCAGCTGCGCACGGCGGAGGGCGCCATCCGAGAGGAGACCGAAGGGCTTGGTGGGGTCGATGTGGAGCCTTCTGTAAGTGGTTTTTTTAAGGATAAAGGGCTGAAGCAAAGAGTCAGTTCAGTTGTCCAGTAGATATATACATACATCTATACATGCATGCGTGCATTCATACATACAAAGATATAAATAGAAAAAGTATAAACTCAATACACATAAATCCCAAATAATTATAAAGAAAATAAACAAGTAAAAACACATAAGCAAAATAAATGAATGAATAAATAAATAAATATATATATATATATACATTTTCTTTGTTTTGTTAGTATTATTATTATTCTTCTTACTGACAGTATGATGGTTTTTGCTATTCTTGTGATCTGAGGGTTTTGGTTTTCAGGGCCCGAGGCTGCCCCATTAAAGGGCTTAGGGCTGAGGGCTTTCTCAGCTTAGGGTTTAGGGTTTTAGGGTTTCAGGGTTTTAGGGTTTCTAGGGTTTTAGGGTGTTAGGGTTTCAGGTAGGGTTTTAGGGTTTTAGGGTTTTCGGGTTTTTAGGGCTTTAGGGTTTCAGGGTTTAGGGCTCTAGAACCAAGTGCCACACCCAAGCCCTGAACTTAGAGGCCCGAAAGAGCCTCTTCAGCTGCACTGGGGGCGGACTGTGCCATATCCCTCCTGTCGGCGACGCCAGATTTTGTCTAGTCTGGCTTAAAACCCGAGACCACCACTCTCTATTACCAGCCGAAACAGCATTAAACGCCCTAAACCCTAAACCCTAAACCCTAAACCCTAAACCCTAAACCCTAAACCCTAAACCCTAAACCCTAAACCCCAAAGGGCCCCTTCGGAAGCCAGGCAGCATCTGCATCAGCCGAAGGAGCCGCGCCGACAGCAAGGCGGCGTTGAAGCCCTGGCTCGTGAGGTCCTGCGGTTTAGGGCTCTAGAGGTTTAGGGTTTAGGGTTTAGGGTTTAGGGTTTAGGGTTTGGGGTTTGGGGTTTAGGGTTTGGGGTTGAGGGTTGAGGGATATCGGGTCTAGGGTTTAGGGTTATAGGGCTTATAGGGTCTGATGTCTTGGATGTTCGTGCAATTCGCTCTTTTGGGACCCCCTTGTGAAGAGGAAAGAAAGTGACCTTGGGGCTTATGGTTTGGGATCTGCCCAAAGGTCAAAATAGCGACAAGCATGTTCTAGAGTGGTCTAGACTTGTTGTTCATACGAGGGTTAGGAACGGTGCGGAGTTGTAATGAAACCCTAAACCCCAAACCCTAAAGCTTCGCGTAGGCTTTTGGGCAAGCAGCCGGGGGGGCCGGGGGGGGGGGGGGGGGGCGGGGCTCGTGGGCACGTTGGATTTGGCTAAAGACTAAACTTCTATTCCGCCTCATTGCTGGAAAAAATCCTCAAACCCGAACCCAACAAGGCCGGCGGCGGGGGGGGGGGGGGGGGGGGGGGGAGGGGCAGGGGGGGGAATCTCAAAACCCCAAAACCTAAATCCTAAGCTCTTGCTATTGAAGCGAGATCGTTGGCAGATCTAGGACTGCGATGTGGCGGCAAACAACAAGTCCTGTTTTTCCTATGGCTGCTCGGAAATCACCCTTATACATTGAGATGTTCCCCCTTATACTAACAGCTCATAATAGGATAATAGGTATTATAGTACCCCCTAAGGACTGCTAGTATAAGGGGGGGACATCCCAACTAACAAACCTGAAGTCCAGAAACGAACCCCCTAAAACCACAAAACCGTCATCGCCTTGACCTCGCTCTCGGCCAGCTCGCGAAATGTTAGCCCACTTGATGCAGCCAGTTGGCCCACCTGTGTTTAGTAGGGAGAGATTTGCTACAGGGCAGACTCCCTAAACCCTAAACCCTCAGCCCGAAACTCTAAAACCCTAAACCCTAAACCCTAAACCCTAAACCCTAAACCCTAAACCCTAAACCCTAAACCCTAAACCCTAAACCCTAAACCCTAAACCCTACCGACGTTGTAGTTGCTAGCTCGTGATCGTCTTAGGGCACGACATTTGGGAACCGACCTCCCTAATTCCCTATTGAGAGGCCACGAGTTGAAGGCTTCTGGCTTGCTAGAGTCTGGGGTTTGGGGTTTGGGGTTTGGGGTTTGGGGTTTAGGGTTTAGGGTTTAGGGTTCAGGGTTTAGGGTTTAGGGTTTAGGCGTATTGGTGTTGAGTGGAGTGAACTTACTCTTCCAGCCCCCCTGCTGCCGGAAGTAAGATGGGGTCTTGGATCTACTTCGAGGATCGGGAGGCTAAGTGATGAGGTACAAGGTCGGCGACATTCTCAGGTACCCGAAAATCGAGAGCCAGATTGTATTGGGGTGTATATAAATAAACAAATTAACAGAAACATCTATGTATATATATATATATAGATATACAGAAGAAGGCTTACTTATAAACACCAGAAGCCTAACCCTAAACACCCTCAACACTAAACCCTATAGCCTGCTGAACAACGATGTGCTGCCCTCGGCCCGCCCTTGGCTTGCGGCCGGGTGCGCCAAGAATTAGGTGAAGACCTCAAGCCAATCATTAGGTGAAGGCCTTAAGCCCTAAGCCCTAAGCCCTAAGCCCTAAACTCAAGAACCCTAAACCCTAAACCCAAAACCCCTAAACCCTAAACCCAAAAAACCCAAAAAACCCAAAAACCCAAAACCCAAAAAACCCAAAAAAAAAAACAAAAAACCCAAAAACCAAAAAAAAAAAAAACCAAAAAACCCAAAAAGCCTTAAATAACCTGTGTGACGTGCTCCCCAGCCCTGGGCACCTGTCTCTTCCACTCGCTGCTGAGAATGGTGACGTCGCGGTCTAACTTGGCGTGGTCCTGTGCCATGAGGAAACCCTAAACCCTAAACCCTAATCCTAGCCCTAAACCCTAAACCCTAAACCCTAAACCCTAAACCCTAAACCCTAAACCCTAAACCCTAAACCCTAAACCCTAAACCCTAACCCTAAACCCTAAACCCCTCAAGAGGGGAGGAGGTCAAGGTCGGAGAGTCGGAGCCCTAAGCCCTTAAACCGCAGCATTGAGAACCTACATGAAGTTCTGAAGCCAAAGGTTTGCGTGACTGGGGGGCCTGTGCAGCTCTACGGAAGGGTTGGTTCGGGTCTCTGAGAACCCCTAAACCCCCTAAACCCCCTAAACCCCTTTACCCCCATAAACCCCCATAAACCCCCTAAACCCCCTAAACCCCCTAAACCCTAAGCCCTTAAACCGTAAACCTAAGCCCCTAAACCCTAAACCTAAAACCCCTAAACCTTCATCCTAAACCCGTGAGGTGCGTGTCCATGCCCAGGTGCGGCGCAGAGGAGATCTGGAAATGACCGTCGCTAGCTAGCCCTCGCAATATGAAGATGCTTAGGTCTTTAAGACCCCCCCCAGCCCCACATAAGGGCTCACGCGGCTTAGGGTGTGCGATTTAAGGGCTAGGGTTTTCGGGTTCGGGTACCAAAGCACATCGCACGCGCGACAGCAACGTCGTGCAAAAAATGATGGGCCTGAAACGGCCGGAGGCCCAAGATCTTCACCGACTCCTCAGAAGTGTCTCTAGGAGGTCATGACCTACCCTAAACCCTGAACCCTAAACCCGAATCCCTGAACCCTAAACCCTAAACCCTGAACCCTAAACCCTAAACCCTGAACCCTAAACCCTCAGGGCTTAGGCTTTAGGGAGGTCTTCGAGCTTCAGGAATTTGGGCCTTAAGGCTCCGGGTGTAATTTGATCGGGTTCCAGCTGGAGACCACATGGTCTCGGGGTAAGGGTTTCTAAACCCTAAACCCTAAACCCTAAACCCTAAACCCTAAACCCTAAACCCTAAACCCTAAACCCTAAACCCACCCCTAAGCCCTGTACCCTCGACCCGACATCGGCCGACATCCCAAAATTTCGCAATGAAGGTCAAAACCCGAAACGCGAAGCTCTCCTTTTGGTAGTGATCCCTAAACCCCTAAACCCCTAAACCCCTAAACCCCTAAACCCCTAAACCCCTAAACCCCTAAACCCCTAAACCCCCAAACCCCCAAACCCCTAAACCCCTAAACCCCTAAACCCCTAAACCCCTAAACCCCTAAACCCTAAACCCTAAACCCTCAAGGACCTCCACAGCATTCTTACCCCAAAAGTAGGTCTCGGGCTCAGAAGATTAGCACTGTATACGGCTGAAACCTCAAAAACGCAGAAACCCTATAAAAACCCACAAACCCTAAACGCCCATAAACCCTATGCAGCCCCAAAACCGGCTAAAACTTCTCAGCCCATACACCCCACAAGCCGTAAAAAGCACAAGCCGTTCAAAAAGAAACAACAAAACTACACAATACATCCTACACACCCTACGGGACCCTACACACCCTACGGGACCCTACACACCCTTCGGGACCCCACACACCCCACATACCCTACACCCTATAAAGCCCATACACCCTGCACCCTAAACCGCGAACCCTAAACCCTAAACCCTAAACCCTAAACCCTAAACCCTAAACCCTAAACCCTAAACCCTAAACCCTAAACCCTAAACCCTAAACCCTAAACCCTAAACCCTAAACCCTAAACCCTAAACCCTAAACCACTCGAGGCGCCCCATGGTCCAGGCCCATGCGTCGCCCCGCGAGCAGCGCCAGGAGGGTGGACTTCCCGGTGCCGTTCAGGCCGACCAGGACGCACCTTCTTAGGGTTTAGGGTTTAGGGTTTAGGGTTTAGGGTTTAGGGCTTTAGGGGTTTAGGGGTTTAGGGGTTTAGGGGTTTAGTGGCTTAGGGCCTAGGGTTTTTAGAGGGCTTCCCTGAAGGCTCACAGCTCTAATGTAGTTCCTTTTTGGGGCTAGTTGCCCGAAGAAGGTTCTACATAGGAGCCTTCAGGTACGGCTTGGGGGTTTATATAGGGCTTTAGGGGTCTGTAGCCTTGGGGTTTAGGGGCTTCGGGCTACGGTTTTGGGGATAAAGGGTTTCAGACTTAGAGCGGAAACCAAATTGCAAAGCTTGTGAGAATTTTCCTGGACTAAAAAAACGTCAGAATCAGCATCGACCAAGACCTTGTAAAGTTGGAATCCAGGCAATCAACGAAAACAGCTACCCTGCAAAAATGGGCGATTTTCCCATAGGGGGGGGGGGGATTGAAACGGGTTTTCCCCCCTTCCCTGATTGGTGGAAAGATCTCTAAACACTAAACCCTTTAAACCCTCCAAACCCTGAATCCTAAACCCAGCACCCTAAACCCTAGACCCTGAACCCTAAACCCCGAACTCCAAACTCTACTTCAAACCCTAACCCTGAACTCCAAACTCTACTTCAAAATCGAGCGCACCTGGAACAACTGCGGAGAGAAAAGTCCTCCAAGCGGACGTCAGAACCGGCGCCGTAGCGGAAGCACAGCCCCTGAATGGAGACCTTGGGTTTAGGGTTTAGGGTTTAGGGTTTAGGGTTTAGGGTTTAGGGTTTAGGGCTAGGGTTTAGGGTTTAGGGTTTAGGGCTTAGGATTTAGGGCTTAAGGTTTCCCTAAACCCTCAACCCTAGACAGGGAAGTCAACGGGTTTTTTGGGTTTGTTTCCGGTTAAGACTGTGTGCTGCTAGAAGGGCTCAGGGTGTAGGGCTTAGGGCTTTGGGTTTAGAATAGTAAAGGTTCTAACTCTACAAGGGGTTGTGAGAAATTCGGGAATTCGGTACCCCATAATGTGTTTTGGAGGGTTTGGGGAAATTGGTTTAGGGTTTTGGCCGCTGATGTTTACCGGGGGCCCTTTTCGAGGCCTCTCTTGTGCTCCAGAAGAAACCCTTGAAGACCAGCCCCTGATTCAGACACAAGCCCAAACCCCACACCCTAAAGCCTAAAGCCTAAAGCCTAAACCCTAAACGAAGAGCCTAGGATCCTCCGTAAGGTATTGAGGGCAGAGGGCATCTTTTAGGGAACTCCTGGGAGTCCAGGTGGGCACCTGCTGCCACTGAGAGAGGTTTAGGGTTAGGGTTTAGGGTTTAGGGTTTAGGGTTTAGGGTTTAGGGTTTAGGGTTTAGGGTTTAGGGTTTAGGGTTTAGGGTTTAGGGTTTAGGGTTTAGGGCCATCCCAGAACCTGCCGCAACTGAACACGACTTACACACGCTAAACCATCCGATGCCCGACTTGAAGTTTCATTGTACATAGCTCGAGGTTTAGGGTTTAGGGTTTAGGGTTTAGGGTTAGGGTTTAGGGTTTAGGGTTTAGGGTTTAGGGCTTCTAGGGTCTATACACCTGTGAGGCCACGCCTTCTAACCTATGGCTGTATGGATGACCTTGTTACAACCATGCTTCTCACCGCCGATGTGCCACCCGGTAGTCTGAACCCTCAACCCGAACCCCTAAACCCTAAACCCTAAACCCTAAGTGCATGGATCTTAACCCGCAAGCCCTAAACCCGAAACCCCTAAGCTTGACTCGAGCCTATAAATCCTTTAAACCCTTGAAACCCACAAAAAAACAAACTGAGCTGGGCTTGGGTGGGTCCTATAGAAATTCAAGACTTCTCTGGTTCTTGTGCCCTCCAGAACCTAAAAGAAGATCCGCAAGCCCTGGGCCCCAAACCCTAAACAGCAAACCCTAAGCCAGGAACGAAACCTCAAGAGAAAAACTCGAAAGGACCTCTGAAACCTATGCACCGTGCGTAAGCCCTAAAATTGTGCTTCATGATGGTTTAGGGTTTAGGGTTTAGGGTTCCTTTTCGAGTTCCGACGTGGGGCTGTGGGCCCGGAAGTCACGTGCCGCGGGCAGGCGGGGGCACGCAGTGGGGCTGTGGAATCCTGGTGCTGAAGTCTTTGCCCCCCTAAACCCTAAACCCTAAACCCTAAACCCTAAACCCTAAACCCTAAACCCTAAACCCTAAACCCTAAACCCTAAACCCTGGAAAGCCCTAAATAGGTTTAGGTTTCGGGCTTAGAGTTCTCGTTTTCGGTGGAGGCAGAGGTTTTTCTGGATGAATCACGAATGACACCTCGACGCCAAATCTTTGCAAGCCCAGTTCAATATGACAAATGTAGCATGTAATTTGCTCATATCACCTTTTCAACACCCAAGTGAACGACGCGAACTTCATCACCACGGATGAAACTGTGAACTGTTCATTCTTGCTCAGCTTCCGTCGTCTCAATCAGGTATGGGACATTGGCCAGGGTTTAGGGTTTAGGGTGTAGGGTTTAGGGCATAAGGGCTTAGCGGCTTAAGGACTCAGGGTCGTCGGGTTGAGGAGATGGAGGACCTCAGCCCTTCCGGCGTCCTCGCACGTCGCTGACAGCCACGCAACCATCTGCTTGAAGATGCTGCCTTGCGCCCAAGGTTTAGGGTTTAGGGTTTAGGAAGATCAAAATGGATCTCGAGTTGAACCCATGAACCCTAAACCCATCCCCATCTTTTGGCCGTGGCAAGTCGAGATCCAGCCCAGCTCAAGATGCAAAAACTGACAACGCCTGTCCAAAATCCGGAGCTTCAGAAATGCATGCGCGTGTGCCAAACTACCCGACTCGAGTGAAGTCTACTTCGTGAGCAGCCAGGGGTTCGTTCTTGACCTCTCATGGGGTATTGAGCTGGTTTGCTTTCTAGTGCGTCTCCGCGAGCCAAGCGGGGACCAGCTCTTGATTCTACATATTTCGATGAAGTGCCTACCTTGGCCTCCAACCCTAAATCCCAAACCACATACCCTACGGGACATTAACGTCCAAAACGCAGAGTCGGCACTGTCGGCACCCGTGCAAGCCAAACCCTAAACTCCAAACCCGAACCCCGAACCCCAAACCCTAGACTACCCTGAACCCATAACCCTGAGCCCAAACGCAAAACCCTAAACCCAAAACCCTAAACGACAGGTGACAACTGAGCCCAAAACAAGCAGATCCATTCAACCCGAACATCATAGGGGTCCCACACCTCCCCTCCCAAATCGGACCAGGAGCATCCCCTACCACTTTAGGCTAAACCCTAAACCCTAAACCCTAAACCCTAAACCCTAAACCCTAAACCCTAAACCCTAAACCCTAAACCCTAAACCACAGAGGGCAGAGCCTAAATGCCCCAAACCCCTACATGTCGCGTCGCCGTGCCTTCTTTGCCCTCGAAAGGGTCGAAGCGCACGACCCGGCCCTGAGAGAGCTGCAGGATGTGGGAGGGCCAGCCAGCCAGGCCTGAAAGGGGGTTCAGGGTTTAGGGTTTAGGGTTTAGGGTTGAGGCTGCAGGGTGTGTGGGGGGGGAGTCTGAGCTCCCAGGGTAGAAGGGTGTAGGGTCTAGGGTGCAGGGTTTAGGACACAGGGATGTCTAGTTACGGTAAAGATGGGCTGAGGGTTCAGGAGCTCAGGCTGTTGGGCTTCAGGAAGAAACAGTCTGCAAGGGGCGCAGTCGGTTGCAGGTTTCTCAGCTCACAGTATTGAGGGCGGAGGGGCTTCACCTTAGCTTACTGCTTCTTAGTAGTGCATTGAAGGCAAAAAGGTAATTTCCCCCGAACGATCTAGCTCCTACTGAGAACTAGTCTCAAGCTGAGGATTCAGGTTTAGGTTTTAGGGAACCCAAACTCCTAAACCTCTCGCATATTTTTCTTTTGCTGAGGGCTGAAGATATTGGTGCAAGGTTAGAGAAAAAAGGGGTGATGCTCCACAGGGCCTTTCAGACGAACCAAGATTTCATGCGTTTGCTCTAAGACAAAGCGGTAGACATGTTCGTGCAGCACTCGATGCAGGTCGCTGGCAAAGCCAAACCACATGACCCTGCCTTCAAAGACGTGAGTCACGTTGAGGACAGTGCTACCGGTCTGTACCTTGGAACATCTGTCGATTGCTCCCGCGTGCACTCTCAGTGCTTGCGCTGCACTTATACGACTGTGAAAGGATACGACCGGCCGAATTACCGAAACCCTAAACCCTTGTTAAAGGATGATTTCAGTTCCATGCTGCAAGGCCGATGTGTGGACAACCCCCGCAAGGTTGCGGCTACGAAAGGCACCTTGGGCACGACATGATGTCATGCAGATGTACAAAACATTTACGAGCATATGCAGCAGACATTTGTACAACACCCCACTGCTTTTGTGCATATGACTCGACAGACATAGTTCGCATTCGTTGACTCTTGCTACGAAGCAAAAAATGATCGAGCGCCATGGTTTCAGATTGCTGGGCTGCGATTGATTCCAGGCCACGGGAAATTTCAATAGGTTATGATGGCCCAACCGCCGGCTACTGATACTCCGCTGGCAAATGGGATAGAGCCCTTTGTTGCTCATCGTGAAGATGAGCCTGCAAGCCAGGTCTGTGATGGACCGGGAAGACAGGTCTCGGATGTTCCGATGACAAGCCAAGAAGCGGCAACCTTGCAAGCTGTGCTGGAAAGTGATGCTCCGAGAGGCTATGGCACTATGGAAAATGCCCCGAGGCCTTCGGTGACACAACCTGGAGACTTCGACCGTGTGGGGACAGAGGAGAATGGACCACGACATCTGCAGGCGGAACCTACGAATCTGACGACTGATGATCGGGCCAGGCCCTCTGAATCTGAAAGAACTGGTGGGAGTGCAGGGCAATCAGCGCATGGGTATTTTACACCACGATCAGTACAATCTTTGGTGCCACCTCGTGGTGTTTGGTTTTCAGGAATGGAGATGCCTGGTTGGGTGAATAGATTGGGGGCCTACATGTCGATGGGAGGACACGGTGAAAACTACCCGAGTCCTTTGGCTGGAAGCTCTCGATCGTCGCCACCAGGTGGAAGAGCATTTGTGCTGCGGTCTCCAATGGGGTCCCAGCCGAAGGCCCCTGCAGCAACGCCCCCGAGCTCGTCTTCAGTGCCTGCGGAAGCGATACAGGCTGAGGTGCAGCGACAGCTTGGTGGATTGCTTAACAGATTGCAGCAGGCTGAGGACAGGAATAAGGACCTCCACGCTGAGCTCGAGCGATATCGACGACGGGAGACCGAACAAGCCTGGAGTCCGTGGACACGAAATGAGAATCTCGCTGCTGTTGGCCCAACACAGGCCCCAGGACTGGTTACTGAGATTGGGGAGGGGCCCGGAATTTCAGATCGAGACGCAGCGTCAGTGCCAGCACCTCCTGACACATGGTCGAGTGGTCAGCAACCAGGCATTTCTTCAAGACCATATGTACATGAAGGTGAGGCCCAGTCGTTTCCCCGATCGAGTACAGCACCTCTGACTCCAGCCAACACAGTAACACCGGGGTTGCTGGAATCGATCATGGGAAGAGTAAGATCTCCGAGTCCCCCGCCTCCACCAAGAACAGGTTCAGATGCCGCTGTACTGGATGCCTTGACTCAGGGGATGAAGCAGCTACAAGACCTGCAGATGCAAGCAATGTCTAAGGCGACTTTGTCAAACCAGCAGGTCGAGATCGTAAAGCCTGGAACAACCAACTTGGCACCAATACCCCAACTGAGAGGTGATTCGCTGGCGACGGCTGCTTTGGAGTTTCAAGATTGGCTGGAAGTAGCAGGGTCAGTCATGTCGGACGTGAGTGAGAGCAGCGGACAATGGTGGCAACTTGTCATCAAGCAGGTGGATGGCACATACCACCGCTGGCTTGGCGCAACCCCTTTGGAGCGGCTACAGGTGTTTCCCGAGCAGTCGTTTGAGCTCTGTACTGGAAGATGGGTCCGACTTAATGCCCGAGTAACGTCGATGATGCTGGGAGCAATGGACGAAAGTTTGCGAGCTGACATGGTTTCTCAGAGACTGACTCAGGATACGGTGAAGATGTTGTTCCGACTGCATACCCTGTTTCAACCTGGAGGCAGCGCCGAGCGCTATGAGATGCTCCGTCGGCTACAAACCCCCAGCGAATTTCTTCAGGGTGGAGATTCCTTGGCTGAGGCCCTCAAAGTGGTGCGAGCATGGCCTCGGTGGCTTTCCAGATGTCAGGCGGTCAAGATGAGTCCCCCTGATCCTTCGGTGCTGGCAAAAGGACTGGCTTCAGTTACAAGCAAGTACATCCAAGGGTCTGAGGATGCATCGTTCCGAACTGCAATGCTGCGAACCACCCTACGACTGGATGGGCAACCGTCTCTGGACCAGGTCATGGCTTACCAAAAACACCTACAAGCAGAGCTCGAGACTCTTGTGGCAACAACCTCCACGACACCAACACCAAAGGTGAGAGCTGCTGATGCCCGGGCCTTGGACAAGACGGACAAGGCAAAGGATAAGGAAAAGGGTGAGCTTTGTCGCTACTTCATGAAATCCACTGGCTGCAGACGGGGAATGAAGTGCAATTATGCTCATTCCATGGCGAGTTTGGATAGGGAGACGAGGAGCAAGAAGTGTCTTCAGTGTGGGAGCGAAAGCCACCGACAGAAAGAGTGCCCAGTGGGCAAGGGTGGGTCGAAGGGAAAATCTACCTCATCCTCAGCCCCCACCTCGCCTACCAACAAGCCGACCTCGAGCACTTCTACCACCACGAATGGACCTGTTGCAGCATCAGTGGCCGTGGAAGAAGGAAGTGGAGCAGCAGTTCAAGGCGTTCCATGGACCCTGGAGTCACTGGTTCAGGCGGCCCAACAGATTGTCCAAGCACAGGCGCAACGACCTGAGGCAACGGAAGGGGAGAAAAGCCCAGAGAAGACTTCCTCACTTCGTGTTCTCATCGTGAAGGATATCCGAGTGTGCTCCTTGAGGACGACGACTGCTCTGCTGGACTCAGGAGCCACCCATGCGTTGAGAAGTGCGACTTCCTGGGAGGAGTGGAGTCAATCGGAGCCAGTGATGGTTCAGCTGGCAGGAAGTCACTCGCTTCAGATGAAGATGAATCAGGCTGGGTCACTCCTCATGCCACCCAAGACCACCGGGGCCGAAGGAGAGGGACAAACAATAGTTCCTCTCGGTGAACTGGTGAAGACACTGGGATATACCCTTCATTGGTCTCCAGATGCATGTTTGCTCTTGGATGAGAATGGAGGGAAGACGCGGCTCAATGTGAGCAGTGGCTGCCCGCAGATGTGTGAAGTCGAGGCCTTAACGCTGATCGCTCGCTTGGAGGAAAGAAAGAGAGAGCGATTGGAGAATGAGACCTTGGTGACGCAGGACAGAATTGCAGCGGTGGCGGCGGGCATGGACAAGTCGTGGTTCGAGTACCTCATGCACTACACCAACAATGGCAACCGAGAAATGGGGTTGAGGGCTTTGAGGGACGCACCTTTCCTACAGGACCTGCCGGGAGAGTGCTTGAATGGCATGGTACCTTCCGCCCTGCCTGAATCAGGGTGGGATGTCCTCAAGCCGATCGAGTTCCTGACCCGTGCCCAGCGAAGATCCCTGCTGCGAGCAAAACGATGGGTGGTCCACTTGTGTGCTGGGAAAGAAAGTCACATCGAGTTCTTCAAGTTGGACAAGGGAGATACCGCCGTTCTGGAACTGGATGTCGATCGTTGCAAAGGGCAAGACATTCTCAGCGAAAGAGTCTGGCGGATGCTGATGTGGGGAGCTCGGGAAGGTCGAGTGGACTTGATATTTGGGGGACCGCCTGGAAGAGCCGATCTGGTCGCAGCACTGAACCGCAAGGAACCACTGGCGCTAAAGAACCTGGCAGTGATCGCCCGAATGCTGTGGCTGCATGTGGTCGCTACTTCTGGTCGACTCACGAGAGCCAAGGGGAGCAATAGGAGGAGGTCTGTTGGTTTCTTCTTGGAGCATCCTGGGGAACTCACGAAAAAAGGGTCTCTGTGGAAGATGCCGTTGTGGGAGTCGTTCCAGGAGGAGTCGGGTCAATTCAAAGTCAGCTTTGACCAGCGGGGCATGGGGGCACTCTCGTCATCGCCTACAACCATCGGAACGAACATCCCCTATTTCCAGGCCCTTCAGGATGTTGGAGTGGAGTCTGAGCAAATGGAAGGTGAATCAGTAACTACCTCTCGATGGTCTCCTGGATTGGTGAAGGCGATGCTGGTGGCGTTCCATATGTGGACGAAATCTCCCTCATTGTTGGCCCTGAGTGAAAGAGCTTGGCAGAAACATGTCGAGAACAACCACGAACCATTTCGCCGTGACTGCTTGACCTGCGTGATGTCACGAGGAGTTGGAAAAAGACATGCCAGAATTTGCCACCCCGACTCCTACGTGCTAACTTCGGATCTCACTGGACCAATCAAACCTGGTCTAGATACAATGGTGAGAGGAAGCCTGACCAAATCAATGAGATATATCTTGGTGGCTCGCTACGCCTTCCCGACTGAGTTCCTCAAATCTTATCGAGGAGGAGATCTTCCGCAGGGTCCGGGACTACATCTTCCAGAGGAGGACGATGGAAGCGGCGGGGGGATAGGACCACTCGGGGACAAGGAGCTGGATTTGGAGGCGGCAGCAAGCCATCGAGGTGATCCTTCTGGTGAAGTGCGGGATGATGATGTCCGCAGCAACGAGGAGGGTGAGCTGGTTTTGGAAGATGGAATGGATGAAGAGATGCCCCGCGGGAGCCTTGGCGATGAAGATGCACCAGAATCCGGCGATGAGGCAGATGACAAAAAGAATCCCCTTGAGTCGTCTGGAGAAGAAGGAGTGCCAGTCGATGGAAAAGGGCACAAGGTGATGGTGCAGGGAGATTGCGAGGCCCCGGAGATGAGCTACTTGGTGTTCTCGACCGCGCTGACAGACAACAAGAACGCAACGATTCGAGCTGCTCTACAGGATGTTGTTCTTTACATTGCCAGTTTGGGAATGCCGGTGATGAGATTTCATGCTGATCGAGGGGAGTTTTTCTCTACCCACTTCCGGGCATGGCTGCGGAACCAAGGAATCCGTGCAACTTGGAGTGAGCCAGGAGTTCCTCAGTCGAATGGAATGGCCGAGAGGACGGTTCGCTGGATTAAGGATCGAGCCAGGACTCTACTTCGAGGAGGAGGATTGCCATTGGAACTATGGCCAGCTGCAGTGGAAACAGCAGCCGCAGAGCAGCGGGCGAGGGTCCTTGGGTGGAGGTCAAAGTTGATGGCTCCGTTTGGATCGAGAGTTCACTTGAAGAAAAGGCCATTCACTGCCAAGGGACCCAGGAGAAAGGCTGAAGCGCTAGAGTCAAAGTGGACATCAGGACATTATGTGGGTCTAAGTGGCCTTATAGACAATGGCCACCTGGTCTATGTACCTCCTGGGAATGATGGACCTGAAGACAAAGGAGGATTTCTTCACACTATGCATGTCCGGCCACATTTACACGATCCCGGACCTCCTGTGGATGAGCTGGATGTCGATCTTCCTGAACCCTTGGCGAGGCGACGAATCGTAGGGAAAAGAAGACCAGCTGAAAGAAAGCTTCAAGTTTCCAACCCGTCCCAGGAGGAGATCGCTAAATATGCAACTTCGAGAGCCGCCGAGTTACTTGAGGACTGGAACTTCGAAGAGGCAAAACTGCTGGTGGAAGAACTTGGAGCGCTGGGGTTCTTTGACATGAGGAAATTCGGTGTCTACCGTCACGGAGGCGTGGTTGGAACCATGAAAGGGTCACTGGAGTTTCCGGAGTTGACAAAACTCATGGCAAGGATTATCAAGGACACTGAGCCTTCGGCGACCTTTACAGCAATGTGGGTGGCGAGAAATGTCGAGCGAGGAGTACATCAAGACCAAAACAATGCAGGAGCCTCGTACAATTATGTCGTTCCGATTGTGTGCCCTGATAAAGGAGGTGAATTATGGGTAGAGCTGGAGTCGGGGGACGTAGTTACCGGAAGGGTCACGAAGGCACTGGACAAGGATGGTCGAGAGATGTATGGACAACTGCTTCCGTTGACAATGAATACCTGCAATGTTTTTTCCCCCCGACGACGACATCAAATACTACCATGGAAGGGAGAAAGGCAGGTGTTGATTGGCTACACCCCGGAATGCATGGGCAAACTCACCTATGATGACATCGAACGACTGGAAGAATTGGGCTTTGTGGTGCCAACGTTTCAATTTCCGGAGGCAGGACTACGAAGCGATGTGAAACTTCAGGGAGTTGTGGCCGAAGGACATGGAGAACCCCCGGAAGACGGAAGTGGAAACAACTACTTGGAGATTGACAGAGGATGGGTGTGTATTGATCCATTGCTAGAAAAACCACTTCCAGAAGCTCCAGCCGCCAAGAAAATTGAAGTTGGCTACACGAGGAACATTGAGAAGCTGCTTTCGGAATTGACAGGTCCATTGGAGGTAACCCACAATGTGCACCCTGATGAGGTTGTGGCCAACATCGAGGCATGGGAGCCGGCAATACGAAAGGAAGTCAACAGTGTGTCGGTTGCCATACAAAAGTTGCTGGTTGGCGCGGAGGAGCGGAATCGTTGGTTTGCTCGACCAGGCGCGCAGCGATTACCTGCAAAGTTTGTCTTCACGATAAAGCCAAGGGATGATGCTGTGGCCACTGACCCAACAACATGGTTTAAGCGAAAAGCCCGACTTGTGGTGTGTGGCAACATGGCAACGAATGAATGTGGATCAGTCTACACCGAGGCTGCCCCTGCGGAGTCTGTGAGAGCTGCGCTGGTTATGACAGTTAAAAATTCCTGGGTGATTGGTGTGCTGGATGTGGTTACAGCTTTTCTTCGTACTCCGATAGGGGAGACAAAGGGCGACCCGGTGATCATGATACAGCCACCAAAACTTCTGGAAAAAATGGGTATAACAAGCTCCTGGGAACTTTGGGGATTGGTTCGTGCATTATACGGACTCAAGGAATCGCCGCGGCTGTGGGGGGCTTACAGAGACAAACAACTGGCTGAGCTCACAGTGACGATTGCTGGAGCCATTTGGTGCATGAGGCAAGGGAAGGCCATTACAAGCTGGTGGACAGTGCGGGATGAAAATGAGACGGTCCAAGCAGTTGTGGTAGTTTATGTCGACGATTTCTTGCTGTGTGGTAAGGAACCTGTGATTAGACAGTTGGCCAAGGAAATCCAAACTCTCTGGGAGACATCTGATCTGCGATTGTTACAACGGGATGTCGATCTGAGATTTCTTGGAATGGAGTTGCATTACGAGGATAATGGGTCACTGAGCATATCACAGGGGGCGTACGTGCAAGAGTTGTTGCGAAGCCACGGGGTTGAGAATCCGCATTCTTGCAAGGTTCCACTCAGCAAAGAGCATGCAGTAATGGAGATATCGGAAGATGAGACTGGTGCAGATTTGCAGGACATTCGTGATGCCCAACAACGAACAGGCGAAATCTTATGGTTGAGTCAGCGGTCTCGACCTGACCTAGCTTATTTGTCCTCGATCATGGCCTCGTTATCGACCCGCTCACCACGAAGAACAATCCAACTGGGGCAGCGAGCTTTGGGGTACTTGTTCAAAACTAGGTGGTATAAGCTTGGCATCACCTTCGATGGAAATCAGCTTTCGATGTACTGCGATGCTGCATTCGCTCCGGAGGGCGGACGGTCGCACGAGGGATGGGCTGTGATGTGGGCTGGAACTCCAATCCTCTGGAGATCGGGAAGACAAAGTCTGACTTCGCTTTCGACGGGGGAGAGCGAATTGATTGCCATTCTGAACGGGACCCTGGGAATGCTGAGTGTCGAATCCATGTTATGCGACTTGGAAATAAGAGTTGAAAAAAGGGAGGTGAGGTCTGACAGCACGGCAGCCCTGGCGATAGCGAGTGGTGGAAGCAGCTGGAGAACCAGGCATCTTCGAATCAAGGCAAACTGGTTGTTTGAACATCTCCAATCGGGCTATGTGACTTCCAGACATTGTGCGGGCGTGGTGCAGTTAGCAGATTTGTTAACAAAGGCTCTGGCTGGACAAAGGATTATCGACTTGCTGGCATTGTGGGGAATGCATTGCACTGGAGCAAGAGTTCACCACACCGAGACACCAAAGGGAGCTGCGCGGATTCTTGTTGCGATGATATGTTGTCTGTTGGTGTTGACGACGGAAGCTTCAAGAGAGACGGCCAGGATTGAGGAGGAGGCCCACATGAGAGGCATACAGCTGGATTGGGATTTGGTTGGATGGCTGTTGATATTCCTGGCGATCATTGGATTAGTGGCAGCTTGGGAAGCAAGCAAGTGGATCGCTGGACAGATTGCAAACGAATGGACACCTGGAGCAAGTAAGAGGAAGCTAAAGAAACTGAAAAAACTCCGTGATGTCACTGCAGCTGCGATACAAATGGAACTGGAATACCAGGCAAAGGTTCGAACTGGAGAACAACCAGATTCCACAGTCCAACGAGAACCACCAGATTCCACAGTCCAACGAGAACCACCAGATTCCACAGTCCGACGAGAACCACCAGATTCCACAGTCCGACGAGAACCACCAGATTCCACAGTCCGACGAGAACCACCAGATTCCACAGTCCGACGAGAACCACCAGATTCCACAGACCGACGAGAGCGAGCTGTAGGACAGAACCCACAGCCGAGTACCCCACGAGTCCTGAGGTCGTTTGAGGAGTTATTACAGTCACCAAGTGGATCAGCTGTCACCTTGACGGACACTCCGGAAGATAGTCTGGAGCGTGAGAGGGTCGCACAGGATACAGTCATGTTGATGACCGTGGACGAGATCAAAGCTGGACTGAGGCAAGAAGGCTATCGAACTTCAGGGCTTAAGGAGGAATTGGCTGCGAGGCTTTCAGTGAAGTTGCTCAATGAAGAGGCTGGCAGGCAGCAACCGACAACGAGACAGCTCAAGTACGTCTTGTGGTTGTGGCGGAGGCACAGCTTGGGCTTCAAGTACCACTTAAAGTGGAGAGATATTAACGAGAAGGGACGCATTTCTGCATGGCTGGCATCATGGAAGCATGGATAAGTGATTGCAGCTGGGGCCTATCGTCACAGCTGAGGAGGAGTGTTAAAGGATGATTTCAGTTCCATGCTGCAAGGCCGATGTGTGGACAACCCCCGCAAGGTTGCGGCTACGAAAGGCACCTTGGGCACGACATGATGTCATGCAGATGTACAAAACATTTACGAGCATATGCAGCAGACATTTGTACAACACCCCACTGCTTTTGTGCATATGACTCGACAGACATAGTTCGCATTCGTTGACTCTTGCTACGAAGCAAAAAATGATCGAGCGCCATGGTTTCAGATTGCTGGGCTGCGATTGATTCCAGGCCACGGGAAATTTCAATAACCCTAAACCCTAAATCCTAAACCCTAAACCCTAAACCCTAAACCCTGCTTCTTGGCACTCCTGCCAAGCCTATGAAGCCTGACTCATTCGCGCGACAAGACCGGGCCTGAGAGCACCGAACATGCCACTGTGGGGTTTTAGCATTTAGGGGTTTAGGGTGTAGGGTTTAGGGTTTAGGCTTTAGGGCTTTCGGGTTAAGGGCTCAGGGTTCGGAGGTGATTTTGGGTTTAGGGTTTAGAGGTGAGGGCAGGGTTTCCTAGCCTTTTTTCTTTAGGGCGTGTGGGGAACTCTCTGAATTCCGCCTCTGCATGATAGTACCAGAAACCCTGCCCCAGCGGTTCATAATCTAATCTTATCCACACATGAACGACTAGATATGTTAGGCATATACGGGTGCTGATGCATCTACATCTACATCACATATTATATAAAACACCGTATGCACCCTCCACTGCGAGATTCAGGGGTAGTTATAAGTTATAACAAGTAGGTTGTCTAAAATCGTAAATGGCGCTAGACGTACGTGGCGCACGAGCCATAAAGCCAAAACCTACTAAAGGGGCCTTAATAATTAGAATAGGCTTTTGGGGGGTCAGTATAGTATAACTCTAAAGGGACCCTAAGGGAATACTATTAGTAATTATTCCGACCCCTATATTATCTACTCTAAACCCTAAACTCTAACCCCAAACCTCCGCAGGTATCACTTATCGACGTTAGACCCCAAAGTAGGGATTCTTCGCCTACCCGGAGCCGCAGGGTAACCAACAAAACCCTAAACCCTAAACCCCAAACCCGAAACCCTAAACCCTAAACCCTAAACAGCTAGAAAGCTCTAAACCTGAAACCCTTTCCTGTGCCGGGATGCCAGGAACTCGAGGAGCGACTGCCGCACCAGCATGTCCAGCTCGGAGGTGACCTCCTGGGGAGATTGGGCGCCATGCTGAGGGTTTAGGGTTTAGGGTTTAGGGTTTAGGGTTTAGGGTTTAGGGTCAGGGTTTAGGGTTTAGGGTTCAGGTTTTAGGGTTTAGGGTTTAGGGTTTAGCGGGGGGGGGGGGGGGGGAATTGAGGCTCAGGGGCTTTACATAGTGACTTAGTAGGGTTCGGGGTTTAGGGTCGAGAGGGTTGCCTTTTGTAACAAAACTGGCTCGGCTTATCCTGATTCCTCTGCTTGTCTTCTGGGCAAACACAGTGCTCATGCACGCCAAGAAGGACCACCTGACAGTTCGAGAGTCGACGAAGATGCCTCAGACTTAAGGGTTTTGGGCTTTCGGATGTATGGCATCCTGAAGGCACCTACCCTCAGCCCCAGCAGTTACCTCATACTTGCATAATGCTTCAGAGGCCCAGGCTGGAAGGAGCACAAAGACACCTGTGCCTATGCACGATAGACTTGCGGAGCTAGACCGTTAACAAGCCCTCATCCCTTTTCTACCAATTGCTTACGACCCCCCCCCCCCCCAAGGAAAAAAAAGCAATCATCTTCCTTATCAGGTAAATATAGGGATTACTTTTTCTTAATTGGGGGGTTCTAAGCATATAGTAGTTTTCAAGAAAGGTGAAATGATGGCCTCCATGCCATGGGTGTGTCGGAGTGCTTAGGGTTTAGGGTTTCGGGTTTGGGGTTTAGGGTTTAGGGCAGATCGATGGAGCGGCATCCTATGTGTGTTTAGGTCTTAGGGCTTAGGGCTTAGGGCTTAGGGTTTAGGGTCTTCTGTTGTGATCCCAACATCTATTCAGGCGAGGTGCGTCCAGAAGCACCACACGCCTCGGTTCGCGGAGCCGGCGCGCCAGCTCGACCCGCCTCGCCAGAAAAAGTCAGGGTTTATGGGGCTTAGGGTTAGGAGTCTCTCAGACGCAGTCTAGGGTCTCTCAGAAAGATCACTTCGCTTGTAGGGTTTAGGGTTTAGGGTTCAGGGTTTAGGATTCAGTGTTTCGGATTCAGGGCTGAAGAAGCAAGATCAGGGCTTAGAAATCAGACTTTGGGGCCCTGAACTTCGCAAACTTAGTGGTTCTTTGTAGGGAGTTCAGGCAATCGGTATAGGTCTTCCGAAAACCCTCATTTCTTTTCAAGAGCCACAACCCCAAACCCTATGTAAACCGTACATCCCAAACGCCAAACAATAACATTTTATATGTGTATATATATATATATGTGGTATATAGACATAGACATACAAGACACCAGAAGATACATGTCAGCCTAAGCCTCACGCTGAAGGTGTCGCAGACAAGGGTTGAGAGTTCCGGGGTTTAGGGTGCGGGGGGAGACACTAGGCCGACGCGCCTGCGCTCACCCTCGGAGAGGACGCCAAAAAACTTCCTCAGATTGCAGTGTAGGCTTCAGGGTTTAGGGTTGGGATGTTCCCCCTTATACTAACAGTCCTTAATAGGGATTCTAGTACCACCACCCCCCATGATAATCCCCACAGTACTAAGGACTGTTAGTATAAGGGGAACATCCCAAGTTTAGCTTTCGGGTGTGCGGTCTCTAGGCTCGGGGATCTAAGGGTTTCGGGGGCTTAAGGGATTTTTTGTGGTTTAGGGGTTTAGGGTGGAGGTGGGGTTTAATTATGTGGGTTGAGAGTTTGAGGGCGTTCCGGGCTTGTTGTTTCTCAGGGCTTTTGGGGGGCGGGTTGGGTCGAAGGGCTTCGGGTTTCAGGGTGTCAAGCCTTATGGACTTTAGCGATTTGCTTAGGGTTTCAGGGCTTTCGATTCAAGTGTTCTGATCATAGCAAGTCGAATGAAGTTTAGGGATCACTCCGGGAGGCTTAATTAATGGCCACCTCGATACAGAACTCCCCTAAACCCTAAACCCTAAACCCTAAACCCTAAACCCTAAACCCTAAACCCTAAACCCTAAACCCTAAACCCTACTCCCCTGTGACTGCATTAGTGCACTCCGGGTCCCCCTTCAGCACCGGCAAGTTCAGGATTGGAGGGGGCGAGCTGAGACCCATGTGGAGCGTATGATTTCCGGTGTGTTGAGGGTGTAGAGTTTAGGGTTCAGGGTTTAGGGTTTAGGGTCTAGGGTTTAGGGTGTAGCACGGTCTAGAGTATAGGAGTTTAGGATCTATGGGAAAGGATCTATGGGAATCTGTGGTTCAGGGCTTGCAGGCATGCAGAGCTAGTCGAGATTGGGGTCGTTGGGCTTTGGGGGATTGTAATGAGGTGGGCTTGGCAAAGCCTGTCCTGAGGCGCGCAGCCAACCCTAAACCCTAAACCCTAAACCCTAAACCCTAAACCCTAAACCCTAAACCCTAAAGAGCCAAGGCACGTCAGCAAAGGCTGCACATCCAGCGCTCGAAAGAGTTGTGCGAAGTACCTGTGTGCCACAGGGGTCGGAATAATTCCGAAAGTCTTCCCTCTTTTTATGGTCCCTATACACTCATACGAGAATAAACCCCTAAACCCTAAACCCTAAACCCTAAACCCTAAACCCTAAACCCTAAACCCCACAACCCTATTCTACTTGCTAAGGCCCCTTTCGTAGCTTCAGAGCGCCAGGAAGGTGCAGGGATGGAGGGCTTCGAGTTTTGGGACTTCGGCTGCACGAGCCTCAAGAAACCTAAACCCTAAACCCTAAACCCTAAACCCTAAACCCTAAACCCTAAACCCTAACTGCACCCAAGCCCTCCAGCGAGCCTCCACCCGAACCCGCTGTAAGATCCCCAAAGTGGTAGGCATGAAAAAGGGGGCACCTCTTGGGAGGTCCCCCCTGATACTAAGAGTCCTGAATAGGGAACATACTAGGGAGGTACTAGAATCCCCTGGTTATGAAGGACTGTTAGTATAGGGGGGAACAACCCTAAACCCTAAACCCTAAACCCTAAACCCTAAACCCTAAACCCTAAACCCTAAACCCTAAGGGCCCCTCTTCGGTTTCAAGGCGTTTGTCTCCCTGCGGTCGCTCCCTCGGCCCGGCCCAAGACACCACAAGATGCAACCCGAACGGCCTCTTAGGGCTATTGGCATGGTTTAGGGTTTGGGGTTTGGGGTTTAGGGTTTATGCTTTATTATCCTGAATCCTTCCATTTCTCAGAGCATGCAGTTTCGATGTGTTATGATGCTTCCATGTCTCAGAGCTTGCAATTTCGACGAGCTGCAAGTATCCTTCAAAGAACCAAAAAGGCCAAAAGGCTCAAAAGACACAGGTCTTCAAGGCACCAAAAGGCCGAACAGAAGCTTTCGTTCAAAACCTTTCGCTCCAAACGTTACGCTCAAGACCTTTAGGGTTTAAGGCTTAGGGTTTAGGGTTTAATGACAAAACCCGACAAAACCGGACAAAAGTCCGCGAGCCAAAGCACAAACTCAAAAAGTCCGGAGCAGGTTTCACGAGCGAAAGAAGAAACCCAACGGAAATGAGAAAACAACCCAAAGAGATCAGGACATCAGAGCAGAAGCAGAAAACATGTTTCACGAGCAAAACCCGAAACTCAAAGGAACAGGCTGCGCGAGCAAAAGCAAAAACTCAAAGGAGGAGGTGGCGCGAGTGACCCAAATCCTTTGCGGAGGTTGCGTGAGCAAAAGGCAAAACTCAAAGGAGGACGTTGCGCCAGTAAGGCAGAAACTCGAACCAGCCAAGAAACGACCCCGGAGCAGGCTCCGCGAGCAAAGGACAAAACTCAGAGGAGGAGGTTGCGCGAGCAAAGGCAGAAACTCAATGAGATCAAAAACGAACCCCGGAGCAGGTTGCGCGAGCAAAAGGAAAAGCTCAAAGGAGGAGGTTGCGCGAGCAAAGACAAAACTCAAGGCGGTGGTGGCGCGAGCAAAGTCAGAAAGTCAAAGGGGCAAAGACGTGAACCCTGAACCCTCTACGATTTCAAAACATCCGGACCCTAAACCCTAAACCCTAAACCCTAAACCCTAAACCCTAAACCCTAAACCCTAAACCCCCCAAGCTTGAGGGGGCCCTCTTGGGAAGCTCCGAGGCGCGAGTCCGAGGCGGGCGGCGCGTCGGAACCGAGGAGCTCGGAGACCCGCATCTGAAGTAGGGTTTAGGGTTTAGGGTTTAGGGTTTAGGGTTTAGAGTTTAGGGTTTAGGGTTTAGGGTTTAGGGTTTACTGCTATTGGTGAGTGGATATAAGGTTCCTTGTTAATATTGGTGAGTGTATATACTTGGTGTCCTTTTGGGGGTACAAGAAATATAAGCCCTACTGCATCTGCGCCAGAGGCCGCCGCTCTTTTGATTTGGGGTTTGGGGTTTGGGGTTTAGGGTTGAGGATTTGGGTTTAGGGTTTGGGGTTTCGGGTTTGGGGTTTATAGGGTTTTGACAAAATTTAAATTTAGGGTTTCTAGGGTTTAGGGTTGAGACACGTGCCATACCTGGAGACCTAGAAATACCCCCAAATCCTAAGCCCTCGACAATCTTCCGCTTAGATTGGGCCTAGCACACCTCCTGCCAAGCCACAAAAAAAGAGAAGGAGGGTGCTACTTGTGTAGTTCTCGAAATTAGGGCCCCTCTTTGGCTATTTAGAGAACTACCCACTTGCCGACGACACCAAAAGCCGTTGTTGGACTCCTAGACCCCAGATTAGGGAAGCAAGAAAGGGTAACCCGTTTATGTTTAGGATAGGGTTTTTGGGCTTTGGAAGAGAACCTAACACCTAAAACACCGGGAAAAAGGCACCTTTTCTGGGCCAGAATCAGAGCCCGTGCCCTCCTACCCCTCTGGCCTGGGCCATGCGCTCCTTCAGGCATATTTCCGGCTGGTTTAGGGTTTAGGGTTTAGGGTTTAGGGTTTAGGGTTTAGTTGAGGGTTTAGGGCTTGTAGTGTTGAGGGTGTGTTGAGCATGCTAGGGTTCAGGGTGCAGGGTGTCGGGTCTAGGGCTTGTTGAAGTTCAAGGTCAAGGCTTCAGGGCTCGGCTTAGAGTGGAGAAAGCCTTTGACTTCAGCCGCTTAAGCTGCGCCCCTGTCCTCCACTGACGTCGGTGCCCTTTCTTGCCGAGGATCTTGGGAAGTTCTGGGTGTTTAAGGTGGCAGCAGTCCCGAGCAGTCGTGGTTTGGGGGTTGGGCTCTAGGTCCTGCCTAAACCCTGATATGGGGCGTAGGGCCTAATTAGGGCCTAAAGATTGCGGCTTGCAGTTGCTAGTAGGAGTTTTTGGGCACCCTAAACCCTAAACCCTAAACCATGTTCGTAGAGGAGGCGTCCTCCATGCTGGCATCCACGGTCCCGCGCCAGCCTCCCGTCACCAGCGTTACCGAGTCGCCCCGGCCACGGAAAGGATCCTCTCCGCAGACCTCCCATGACACAGGGTTCAAAGTTTAGGGTTCAGGGTTTAGGATGTAGGGTTTAGGGTTTAGGGCTTAGAGCTCTCACAACAGAAATACTTCCCTATGGGGCATATACGGTCTTCAAAAAATGTCTATAATTCGAAGTAAAAAAAAACTGTATTAAGCCGATGATAGGAACATGATCGCAGGGAAACCCTGCCGAAGCTGGCTCCCCAAATATTCCCCATCCTTTCGGGGCACACTCTCTTTTCTATTTTGGGGGTGGAAGGATTTGGGAGACTCGCGCCGTGAAGGTCTCAAAAACCCAACCAGAATTCTATCTTCAACCGTTGGGCTCGGGTTTAAGGTTGAGGGTTTGCGGGTTTCAGTTCGGGCTTGTAGTGGCAAGGGCGCACATCTTCTGATCTTGTTGAGGGCCTGTGGTTCACCGGGGGTCGTGAAGTGATGTCCCAACAGCAACTCTGCCCCTTTCCCTTTGCATGATTTGACCAGTGATGACTGGTGCCTATCGACGCAGCAGGAGGCTCCGTGTGGCTGATTCCCTAAAAACGGAATACCACCCCAAAAACGGTACGTAGCCTTTACTGATTCAAAGCACACACACCCTCCGGCCCAAGCACTTGAGGACGGCCTTGATGGCCCCTGGCGTGGCCATGCGGGCCCCGGACAGGAGTTGCAGAAGCCTCAGATGCAGTTTCGGGGCTTTGGGCCTTTTGGGGCTTTGGGGCGGTTGGGGTTTAGTGTCCCTAACCCCCAAACCCTGTTCATGGTTTCTTTTTCAAGGGTCTTTCAGTGTGAGGTTTAGGGGATTACTGGGTTGGGATTGGGATGTTGAGGGGTCAGCTCGCTGGGCGGGTTTAGGGCTTGGGGTTTGGGGTTTGATGGCCCAAGAGGCTCCAAGACTTCCAACCCATGAGCTTTAGGGTTTAGGGTTTAGGGTTTAGGGTTTAGGGTTTAGAAGAGCCCTCACAAACCTAGCCAGTCAGCTGGTCTGGGGGTTCGTTGGCCATTGCAAAGAGGGCCCCAGAGACACCCAAACCCCACGCCCCGCGCAGAGTTGAGGAACCCTCAAAGCGGCTTTGAGGGTTTAAGGGCTTTAGGGGAACAATTCTGGACTCTCCCTAAACCCTAAACCCTAAACACTAAACCCTAAACCCTAAACGCCCCAAACCCAATCCTGAGCTCGGGCACGTGGATTTCCCAGCGCCGTTGGCACCGATACCTGGCTTTGGGCACTGTGGTGGGCAGCTGGACGATTTGAGGTCCCTAAACCCTAAACCCTAAACCCTAAACCCTAAACCCTAAACCCTAAACCCTAAACCCTAAACCCTAAACCCTAAACCCTAAACCCTAAACCCCCCTGTTTCAAGAGACAAAAAAGCAAACAGCCACACCCGGGTCCCAAAGGCCTGAACCCCAGCCGCAAACCCCCAAGCTTCATGCAAGGTTCGTGAGCCGTGAAGGGTTTAGGGTTTAGGGTTTAGGGTTTAGGGTTTAGGGTTTAGGGTTTAGGGTTTAGGGTTTAGGGTTTAGGGTTTAGGGTTTAGGGTTTAGGGTTAGGGGTTACGGGTTAGGGGTTTCGGGTTTAGGGGTTAGGGGTTTAGGGTTTAGGGTTTAGGGTTTAGGGTTTAGGGTTTAGGGTTTAGGGTTTAGGGGTGAGTTCGTACTCTGAGCCTGGAAATTAGGAGGAATTAAGACTAAGGTACAGGGCGTCGGCAGGATTCAGGGCGTGGGGCTTTGGGCTTTGGACAAAAATGGCTCGGTAGGGAGAAGCCCTAAACCCTAAACCCTAAACCCTAAACCCTAAACCCTAAACCCTAAACCCTAAACCCTAAACCCTAATTAAGCCCGAATTCCTAAACCCCTTGGTTTTGCCGAGGTACACAACACTCGGCTGCCATGTGGTAGCTGGAAGCTGAGCTGGTCCAGAATCGGCTGCGAGCCTTCATGGATAGCAGGGCCGATTTTTGTAGGCTTTGGGGTTGATAAAAGGCCTTATAGGGATACCTCATTAAACCCAAACAAGTGGCCTGAATTATCGGAAATCACCCCCCCCCCCCCCCATCTTCCCCCGCCCACACATTGAGGAAAGGGGACGGAGCCGGAGTCTTTCTGAGACCCAAGGTGGCCTCCCTCATCCTCTGAAAACGGTAAATGCAGCCGGGCTTGTGGTTTGGCATCGAACGGTTTAGACACCCACGTGGCATCCTAGGTTGCCCAGGAACCTAGGATGAAAAAGGGTGCCCTTTTTTGTTTTAAGGGCTTGATAAGGGAACCTAAACCTACCAAAAAGGGAATAAGGGTACTACTGGGCAGCCTAGCATCTAACGCCTATGCGCGGTGAACACCCAGGGCAAGCGCTCTCCGCGGACCGAGCAACACCAAAGCCGCAACACCAAACCTCGTTGAGAGCGAGGCTTCAAGCAATAGACCCTAAACCCTACAACCCTATCAACCCAAAAACCCTAAAACCCTAAAAACCTTAAAACCTTAAAACCCTTAAACCCTAACCCCCACACCCCAAAGACACCAAACACCAATCCAGACCCACCTTAAACACCTGACACCCTTCCACCCCCGACCCCCTCCCACCCCTTAAACCCTATCCCTAAACCCTAAACCCTAAATCCTAAACCACCTTAAACCCTGAACCCTGAACCCTTAAAGCCTTCCACCCCCCCCCCCCCCCCAGCAACTCCAAAGCCCCGCCCATGCCTGGCAAAGGCGCGAAGCTCAAGTTCGAGACCTCTTTTTGCCAGGGGGGCTTGGGGAAAAAGGGTTTGGGGGTTTGGGGTATTTAGGGTTTTAGGGTTTAGGGTCTATGGTTTAGGGTTTTAGGGCTTTAGGGTCTAGGGTTTAGGGCTTTAGGGTTAGGATTTAGGGATTAGGCTTTATGGTGTACCTCGATTCAAGATCCTGGGGTTTAGGGTTTAGGCTTGCGGGTTTAGGGATAGGGTTTAGAGTTTGGAGTTTAGGGTTTAGGGTTTGGGTTTGCCTTCTTTGACTTGTATGGGCCACTTGCGATATTCCGGGCTTGCAGTGTGCTGCGCATGTGCGAGGTGCGGTGCACAACATGAGAGCTTAGTCCTGTCATACAGGGCGTCCTCTTCCCGAATCCCGAACCCTAAGCCCTAAACCCTAAACCCTAAAACCTAAACCCTAAACCCTAAACCCTAAACCCTAAACCCTGAACCCTGAACCCTGAACCCTGAACCCTGAACCCTGAACCCTGAACCCTGACCACACTGCAACGCAAGGAAACCGAAGCCCAGAACCCAACCCTCAATGGCCGGTACTCTCTCATGGCCTCGACTGCAAAGCCATCTAAGGCCATGGCCCCAGCTGCGAGAACAAAAACCGGCTTTCTTTGGGTTTAGGGTTTAGGGTGGTTCACTCTTGGGGCCTGAATAGTTAGCATGGGGTTTTGGGGGGTTTTGGGGGGGGGGGGGGGTATTCGAGTATATTTTTTCAAGGGACCCTGGACGCTAGGGGATCCTATTGGTAATTCTTCCGACCCTGTATTAGGGTAGAAGGCTTAGGGGTTGCTGACAATCTTGGCTTGGGGTTCGGGGTTCAGGGCTAGGGTTCTGGGTTTATAGGGTTGAGGGTTCAAGGCTTAGGGTTCAGAATTCTGGGTTTCGCCAGCCTACATGAGCTTTTTTGTCTGCATGTTGTCCGGTCTACGGTCTATGGCGCTTACGTGGGTTCACAGGGTAGGCCCCACCGGGCTGTGTGCTCAAGGCTAAGTGTTCCCGTTTTGCCAGAAGTTCAGCAACAGAAAAGACGAAGCACTGCTGAGGACAGTTGCAAGCACAATGAGCTGACACCGGGGTTGTTCTGCAGGTCCATAAACGGGATGGTCCATGGGTAAAGGGTCCAAGCAAAGTGGACCCCTCACTTCCGACTACCTTTTGGTTCTTGTGGGAACAGGTCCTCTGTAACAACTAATGCATGACCCGCTTGACCGTCTCCTCTCTTTTCCCCATGCGCACCCTAATTCCTGAGTTCTCACAGACCCAAGGGTAACCTAGGAAACAAAGGGTACCCTTTTTGATTTAAAGGGGCTTATCAAGGAACCCAAGTCCTAACCAGCAAGCGGAATAAGGGTCGACTCTGAGTCCGAAGATACTTCGTGGCCGAGGATTCTGACCGCAGACTGCCTGCTCCTGCTTTGCTTTTTCTCCGCCTTGCTGTGGTCCACGGACTCTTTGGTTGCTTTGCTGGCAGGCCTTGAAGATCGAACTACATCTCGTGTCAGGCACGAAAACGGATCAGAGTATCCCAAACCCTGTAATCGTGATCCTCCCTTTTCTAAAATTTTCAAAACCCACAGATGCTAAGTGTCTGTCGTTACGACGAGAAAGGGTATGTCTTTCGGACAGGCAAGTACTGTCTACAGCCCGCTATTTCACGGGGCCTGACTTTTGCACTTTGGGTCGCCGAGCTCGCTGTAACCTTTCTTTTGCCCAGGGGGCCAGATGCACCATCACATATCCGAAAGCTAGAGGAGATACACGTCTGTCGGTTCCACACCCCGTAAACCCTAAACCCTAAATACTGCTTTGCGCGGTCTATCCGCGTGTCCCACGAGGCCACTCACGGAGGCTCCTTCACCGCTGGCCGTT
Source organism: Symbiodinium natans (assembly GCA_905221605.1). Lineage (NCBI taxonomy): Eukaryota > Dinophyceae > Suessiales > Symbiodiniaceae > Symbiodinium > Symbiodinium natans. Next base: position 709,236 of record CAJNDS010001990.1, read on the forward strand.
TTGAAGGTTTGCGGCGGGGTCTGAGGGTTTAGGGCTTGGGGCTCATCACCGCATAGAGTTGCAACACTAGCCTCACTAGCCGAAAACTCAACCAGTAATGCAAGATGCTCAAGGGCTGGGGGGTTGGGGCTTAAGGAGTCTCAGAGGGCGTGGTCCCTAAACCCTAAACCCTAAACCCTAAACCCTAAACCCTAAACCTCAAACCCCTAAACCTGGGCACAACACCAGGCCGAAAATTAGGGGCCGATGCAAAAGCCCTGAACCTCACCAGAATATCAGTGGATCCCGAACCTGAAGCCCAAAACCCTGAACCGCGGTTTTAGGGTTTAGGGTTTAGGGTTTGGGGTTTAGGGTTTGGGGTTTAGGGTTTAGGGTTTCGGGTTTAGGGTTTAGGGTTCACACCCCTTTCAAGACCACTGGGTTCAGGGTTAGCGTCTGAAGAGTTGATGGATGTCACTAGGTACACCCGCTTTTCCGGACTGTCCAATCATAGTGCAAAACCATACTACGAGTACATATAATTTGGGATACCAAATTCCATAACAGTGGTAGTGTTCGAGGTTCAATGGGGAGAGTTTCAAGTAGGGTTACAAGTACCCTGACTAAGGGTCAGTTCTAATTCTAAATACCATAAGCATGAGTATGAACCCCCGTATACTAACAGTCCTTAATGCGGATGGGACTAGGGGGTGCTATAGTCGCTATCAAGCACCGTAAGTATAAGGGGGAACATCACAAAGTATGAGTGTCGAAGCAAATTTCTCGGCTTCGAGGACTTAGGTGCCTGAGGACTAAGCCTCAAAACTTAAACCCTAAACCCTAAACCCTAAACCATAAACCCTAAACCCCCTAAACCCCCTTATAAACCCCCTTCTTAACCCCTTATCTTACTTCTCCAATAACCAACGGGGAAAAAAGGTTAAACTTTAATATTCCTACTAAATGAGGAAACCCAAAAAGTTTAAAGTTCAACTAAAGGCGAAGTAAGTTATAAACCCCCTAAACCCCCTAAACCCTGAGCCTTAAACCACAAATCATGAGTCTCCCCTCACCAAGATCTTTTGTAAACCAAAGCCTGGACCCTTTACCATGAACCCTGCAATCCTATAACCAATCCTAAACCAAGGCGGAGCAGCCAGCAGGAAAACAACCTAAAATCCCAAACCCCAAAACTCCAAACCCCTACAACCCTAACCCCTAAATCTCGAAAAGTGCCAAACCCTAAACCCCCTGAACCCACCCCCCGCAAACCCCCAAGTTGAGATGCCAAATAGCGATGCCTAGGCCTTCATCTTCTCAAAGTATGCCAATGTCCTCAAGACGATAGCGGTTTTGGCTTTAGAGGGTATTGGGTTTTGGGCGTAAGGGGTTTTCGGGAGTTGAGGGTTTAAGGTGAAGCAGGCTTTAGGGTTCAGGGTTTTGGAATTTTGACATTTCCCTGAACCCTTATAACCCCTTGTCTCGGTTATCCGACGTACAAGGCTCCGTACTGAGGTAGGAAAACACATCCTAAACCCATCAGAAGGCCACAGGATCTCCCCCCAATCAGTGAAGTGTCACAAATCCCGCCGACTTTACACCCACGAGCCTACGAGCCGCAATACATTGGCATAGGTTGACATTGGCATATACATAGACCGCATGCAATCATAAAAGCGTGCATTCTTTTCAAACTTAGAAACGCGCACCTCACGTGCACACGTTGTGCTGAAGTACACACCTGCCTCACATCCAACGTGAATACGTTGAAGGCATCCTTCATTGAAAACGGATACACAAGCAGGACATACCAACACGCAAATACATACATAGATACATACATACACACATACATCAGTGATCAGACATCCCTAAACCCTAAACCCTAAACCCTAAACCCTAAACCCTAAACCCTAAACCCTAAACCCACAGCTCAGAAAAGAACAGCTAGTCCACTGAAAGAGAACCGACACTTTGCTGCCGGGCTGCCCTGAATGACAAGACTTGCGCGCTTTGCTGTGGCACAGAAGCATCTACGGTAAACCTACAAACCCTAAAGGGTTTAGGGTTTAGGGTTTAGGGTTTAGGGTTCAGGGTTTAGGGTTTAGGGTTTAAACTCCTGAGCCGTGTTTGTTTCGCTACAGCATTTGAACCCTGCTTTTCATACAAGGACCCTAAGCCCTCAGCCCTAAAACCATTTCTGAGCCCCCTGGCTTGGCTCTGCTCACGCCCTCTGCCGCACTGGGCGCGTGAGGAAGGTTGGGAGGAGTTGCGTGGGCTTCGGGATGTTTATGGTTCAGGGCTTCGGGATGTTTAGGGTCTGGACATTCGGGATGTTTAGGGTTTAAAAGGGCTGAGTTAGGGTTGAGGGGTTTGTTCGGGAGGCGTCCCAGCACTTCACAGGATTAGTGTTTACGGTGGCAAGTCTATTTCGGCGTCAGAGCCAGGTTGCCGATTTGGGGCTGTTCAAGTATTTGCTTCAGAACCCCAAAAGAACAAAACATAACAATCCCTATATAACCCTTAAGAAGGAAGAATGTTTTTTTTTCGGGGTTGTTGGGCAATTGGTAGTGTTCGGTGCGCTCCCTACACCCGATCTTCGTGGAGAATAAGGGAGCCGGGTCCCCTAATGGAAACCCTCAACTGCCACGGTTTAGGGGTTTAGGGTTTAGGGTTTAGGGTTTAGGGGTTACCCGAACTCCCTGTTCCAAACTATCAGAATTCCCGAAGCCCTAGGCCTGCGAAGCCACAGGACTTAAAGGGCTAATGCCTTCAGGGGGTTTTCGTTTCGAGCTCAGGGCGTCGGGCCGTGTGCCTAGTAAGTAACCGAGAACCTGTGAGGTCCTTTCTAGGCTAGGGGTGTGCGATTCAGGATTTAGGGATTATTAAGTAGGGTTCACAAAGTGTTAAAGGCTTAGGCTTTGAGATGGGGATCGCTCTGCACCTACCTCTGTCCGACATCTTTTGCTAAATTTGACACTAAACTTCTACAGGTGACATAGGGCCAACACAAATCAACAAACTACTTCAACAGCGGATCAGCCTACACTTGACCCAGAGCTCGAGACCTGCAACACAGCACATTTCCCCTAGGTTGCCCAGTAACCTAGGATGAAAAAGGGTGGCCCTTTTTTGCTGCAAGGGGTTGATAAGGGAACCCTAAACCTACCAAAAAGGAATAAGGGTACTACTGGGCATCCTAGTCCCCGCCTGAAGAGCATGCCCAGGGCTGCCTTCAGCGGTCAGTGCTTGGAGGCGTATAAGGCATAATAGTGTTCAGGGGTTAGGGGTTTAGGGGTTTAGGGGTTTAGGGGTTTAGGGGTTTAGGGGTTTAGGGGTTTAGGGGTTTAGGGGTTTAGGGGTTTAGGGGTTCAGGGGTTTAGGGTTTAGTGTTCAGAGGTTCAGGGTTTAAGTGTTCATGCGGGGTGTGCGTCGAACCGGGGGGGCGACTCAATAGGAAAGTAGTTAGGGAAAATCAAAATGCCCCAGACCCATCCCTTGGGACTGCTGGAGGCGTTTGAGGTCTCACTTGCACCAGTTTTTCTCGCACAGGGAGACAGCCAGCGTGACAGCATCGTGGATGCCACAGGTCGCGCTCTGGGTCTAGCCTGTGTGCCTTTTCCCGAAATTGCGGTTTTGTCCCCCTTCATTCCCCCCACAAATTGGGCTTTCTCTGCGCTGTGCTGGGTCCTTGCGACGGAGCTTGAGCTCAGCTACAAGAAGGTCCAAAAGCAAGCACGGTTCTGCACTACACCAGCGCGGAACTAAGGCGAGACCGTGATTTGGAACACCCCGATAGAAATACCTATATATATATATATGTATACATATACATATACAGATACATACATACGAACACACACACACACACAAATCCCCTAGAAAGGACGCACGAAGCGAACCCATCTAAAAATTGGTCTCGAAACTCCAGATTAACCTACTTCTGGCGTGCTCTTCGGGGTGCTGTTGGAGCGCTTTTGGACTTGGACTGTTGCTGAAAATGGTCTTCCTCTGCTGGGGTCCACGCCGGCATATAGTTGCAATTGCCAGCCCAATCGAGCCCTAAACCCCAAGCCGCCGGGCTTTGGAGGTCCCTACGCTTCTTGACAACACTGGGAGTGCCACCTCACCATGGGCATTTGGAGCCCGGTCCATGTCATCCAACTGCTCCTCAAGGCTGGGGATTCGTAGTTGGGATAGGGCTGGCACCCAAATTATTCATTAGCTAAGTCCCCGAAGTTCCTAAAAGGCAAAAGCAAAAGAACGATAGCTACCCTACGAATTTGTTCCCCTATCTACAAGCCCCAAACCCTTGACTATGAACTAGAAGCCGCCAGAAGCCCTGCAGGGTGTGAAGGTTCAAACAGGCCTTAAAGGCTCGGTGATTTTGGGCGGGGCTTAGACGACTTATGGTTCCACTTCGGTGTTGAGTGTAGAGCATGCGTGCAGATCTCGATTTGTTGGGCCCTGGCTACGGAAGTACTTGAGAGAGGAGGTTCATGGATAGCTATAAGGGGTGCCCTACATAAGGTCATACCTGCGGGTGACTAGTGGATGTTGAGGCCTGTGAAGGCATTTTGGGCTCCTTTCCGTCTGGAGGTTCCTTTTCAAAGAAACTTTCTTGACCCGAGCCGCTTGTTCGGGATTTAGGGCCCTTATGCTCCCCTCAGATTCCTGCTGCTATCAACTCACAAACCCAAGAAACATAGACGTCTCGTTCACACCCTCACAACCCGAAGAACTGCCCATGCTTCTAGTCCAGAAAACAACCACCTCAAATTGTCCTATAAACTCTAAATTAACCCTAAACCCGATAACGACTATAAACCCTATAAACCCTATCAACCCTATAAACCCTATAACCCTACAAAGCCTACAAACCCTAGAAACCCTATAAACCCCATAAACCCTATAAACCCCAAACCCTAAACCCTAAACCCTAAGCCCACACCTTGCAGCAAAGCCATAGTCAAATAAAGCCCTGTTCGGGCCCCAGGGCATTCTAGCGATCTACACAAAGCCCTGAAAATTCCCCCCCCAAAAAACTCGCTAAACTACCCCTCAACCCTAAATCCTAAACCCTGAACCCTGAACCCTGAACCCTAAACCCCAAACCCTAAACCCTAAACCCTAAACCCCAAACCCTAAACCCTAAACCCCAAACCCTAAACCCTAAACTCTAAACCCTAAACCCTAAACCCTAAACCCTAAACCCTAATCAACCCGGGTCCTTGATGCCAGGCAGGTTCCTGGCATCCTCGAGGTCGGCGTACATGTTGTCGCCGAAGCGCGTGACCCACACGTTCCTTGAGGTGCTTGGAGTTTAGGGTTTAGGGTTTAGGGTTTAGGGTTTAGGGTTTAGGGCTTCCATAAGTGGAGCTGTCTGATAAAGCGCCGAACTTCATCCAGCAGGTTGAGGGTTTAGGGTTTGGGGTTTAGGGTTTAGGGTTTAGGGTCTGGGGTTCGGTCCTTAGAGGTGTGCACAGATTCAGGCGTCTACGCTCCGCTCCCCTTAGAGCCATAACAGCAGTATGTTCAGTGTTCCCCAACAGGCTTCATATAAGCAAGACTAGAACTGAACTCCAAAGGACACCAAAACCTACGCCCTAAACCCTAAACCCGAAACCCTAAACCTGAAACCCTAAACCCTAAACCTGAAACCCTAAACCCGAAACCCTAAACCCTTTTAGGACCTTAAGCTCTCAACTCGAAAGACTCAAGCCTAACTTGGCAGATGGGGGGGTTCATGGCAGGTGGGTTGAACAGTCGGGTTTAGGGTTTAGGGCTTAGGGTTTAGGGTTTAGGGCTTAGGGTTTAGGGATTGTTGTTGTTGAAGGGTTGCGGGTTGAGGATTGCAGGAAGAGTGCATGCTTGTCACTGCACGTCACGGTCTGCGCACTGGTCAACTGCGAGCCTCTATCTCATTGATTGTAGGGTTTGTAAGGGAGGAGGGTTCAAGGGGGGTACCTAGGGAAGCTTGAGGAGCCCTGTAGGGAGTAGTAGGGAGTAATAGGGAGCCTTGGGTTACATACCCCCCCCCCCCCTTGAACCCCCCCCCCCTTCCCTCTCCCTTAAGAGCCTTATAAACTGAGGTTTGAAGGGGCTGAGAAGTTTTCTGAGGAGCCGCTACTTACCACACAAAGGTCGCTGAGGGGGCCCACGGCACGCGAATCTCTTCAACCCTAAACCCTGAACATCCGAAATCACTCAGGCCCGTGTCCTTGATGCACGATACCAGAAATCCAGAAGCTCGAAACCACTCAACGTCCGACACGCCCAAAACATTAAAACAAAAAAACAGCGCCAAACGAGGATTTGTTTAAGGAACACAAGAACCTGGGTCCCAGAACCCTAACAAGCCCTACCTAGGAGACATTATGATCCGTTTGTAACCCAAGAAGGGCAAATCTAGAGTATCCCCCGGGCCTACTCAGGCGCCCTGAACCCTAAACCCTAAACGGCTAACAAAAGCCAGGAATCTTGTTTTGCGCCACTTCACGGTGCTTCTGGACGATGTCCGTGACCGTGTGGAACTGGCGCTCTTGCTCGGCCAGCTCCTACGAGCTTTAAGGGTTTAGGGTTCAGGGTTCAGGGTTTAGGGTTTAGGGTTTAGGGTTTAGGGCACAGGCTGTAGCCCAAAAGCACTGGGGGGCGGGGGGGGTTCCCTAAACCCTAAACCTGAACGAAAACCCTTGCTCCTCCGGCGGAGGCTTCTCAACTGTTGGCTTCTGCTGCGCTTGCCCGCACTCCTTGCGTCCATGCAGGGTTTATGGTGTAGGGTGTTACGGGGGTAGGGATTCCGATGCTCGCGATGAATAGTTTCCAGGTTGCCCAGTAAGCTCATAGGAATAGAGGGCACACTTTTCCTTTATAACGGAGTTTATAAGTTATAAGGGAACCGAAGCACTCGAAAAGTACAGCAGAGCACTACTGGGCATAGTAGAGGTACTTCCACATTGCCTCACTTCTTGTGCTCTCTGGAAATTAGAGAAAAAAATCGGGCACAGGTTTTCCTAGGCTCCACAAGGTTGGAACCTCAGCCCGCTGGAGGTCTGTAAGCCCTAAACAAGCCCCTAAAACCCCTGAACCCTAAACCCTAAAACCCTAAAACCCTAAACCCTAAACCCTAAAACTTTTTCAGTCTATGAGCCCCACCCGAAGGGTCCACGTAGCTGAATAGGAAGTACTTGGGTCTTCAAGTACCTCCTAAACAGGGACTTTAAGGCCGCAGTATTCCCTATTTAGGTACAAAGACATAGGGCCAAGTAATAAATGGCAGGCATGGAGTGCAGGACACACGTGCGAAACTGGGGGACCTGGTCTGTGAACTGACTGAGTGCGCTGGTCGCACGAGGCGTTGGTGTTTTGGGGTCTGAGGGCATTGACGGGCAGATAGACCCCCTGGTTCTTAGTAGGAGGGAATTAGGAGCCCTTATATCGGCTTAGGGTTTAGGTTTTAGGATGTATACCCTTTAAGTGATTACATAGGGCACCTCATGCCCTTAAGGTGCTTTGGGGTCTTTAGGGGATTCTGGGGAGTTGTCCGTCTAAGCCAGATGTCTCAAGGACTGCCAGAGAGTGGGTCATAGCAAGGCTTGGCCACGACAGTCCAGGAAGGGTGCAGTTGGTAGAGTTCCAAACCCTAAACCCTAAACCCTAAACCCTAGACCCTAAACCCTAAACCCTAGACCCTAAACCCTAAACCCTGGTTTTGTTACAGCTTTTGGCTGCCGAACAATGAAAGGGTGCCCATTTGTTTGCTGGGGTTTAAGGTTTAGGGTTTCGGCTACTGTTTTGCACCCTGGAACCACTGAATGCCCCCTCGTTCACCCTGCCAGGGGCCCCGGCATGCTTGTGATTCACCCAATGCTTGCGCTGGCATTCCCGGGTGCAGTACCTGGACTTGAAAAGGCTACCTCGTCTCCCCCTCCCCACCCCATACTAAATCCTAACTAACGTTGTCGTGCATCATGTTCAGCTGTGACAGGGGTGGCTTGCCTCTGATACGAGAGGGGGGAGGTAGACTTTGAATCCGTTGTGGACTGTGAGGGTTTCGGGTTTAAGATTAACCCTAAACCCTAAACCCTGAACGCTAAACCCTATACCCTAAACCGTAAACCCTAAACATAGTGTTTAGGGTTTGTACAGTTCAGAGCTTCGGGATGTTTTGTTGGGGTTTTGGGGCCCTAGGTACTTCGGCTGGCAGCTGGGGTTCAGCAGGCGCCTTGAACGGTTGACTTATGGTTGCGACAACCTACACCCTACACCCTACACCCTACTCCCTAAACCCTAAACCCTAAACCCTAAACCCCACACCCTAAACCCTAAACCCTAAACCCTAAACCCTAAACCCTAAACCCTAAACCCTAAAGGCAGTAGATCGGGTCTGCGTTCTCTCGGTCAGAACACTACAGGCCATCCTGGCAGGATATGTTCCGTGGCCGCAGCTTAGATCAACCCCTAACCCTAAACCCCAAACCCCAGACACCAACCAAACCCTAAGCCCCCAGGGTTTGGCCTACTGTGTAAGGAACGGCCGGTTTAGCGTTTAGGGCTAATTGGATCCCACGTTGCCCATAAGCCCTGGCGCCTCCACCCCAAAACTGAACCCTCAACTGGTGCCCAAGGCACCAAAATGCCCGGCAGCCGCTGCACTGCCTCAGCGCGTCGCACGTAACCCTACACCCTAAACCCCTGAACCCAAATAAAACCGCAGGGCAGTTCGAAGTTGAAGCAAGGGTGTGAAATTTAGTCTGTGGGGTTTGTTGCGGGTTGTGGCAAGGAGTCCCCCCCCGAGGTCATGTTGTAATATGTTGTAATGTCGCTAGTGCTATTGGTATCCTCAAGCCAGACCTTGTAGCTCTCTACCATCCATAAAGCTCCAAGAATATCCCAAGGATGCCTCAATAATATGTTTTGTGCCCATGCGCGCATGCGCGCGCGCGCGGGTGTGTGTGTGTGTGTGTGTGTGTGTGTGTGTGTGTGTGTGTGTGTGTGTGTGTGTGTGTGTGTGTGTGTGTGTGTGTGTGTGTGTGTGTGTGTGTGTGTGTGTGTGTGTGTGTGTGTGTGTGTGTGTGTGTGTGTGTGTGTGTGTGTGTGTGTGTGTGTGTGTGTGTGTGTGTGTGTGTGTGTGTGTGTGTGTGTGTGTGTGTGTGTGTGTGTGTGTGTGTGTGTGTGTGTGTGTGTGTGTGTGTGTGTGTGTGTGTGTGTGTGTGTGTGTGTGTGTGTGTGTGTGTGTGTGTGTGTGTGTGTGTGTGTGTGTGTGTGGGTGTGTGTGTGTGTGTGTGTGTGTGTGTGTGTGTGTGTGTGTGTGTGTGTGTGTGTGTGCTTGCGTGTGCGTGCGTGTGCGGTGCGTGCGTGTGCGTTCGTGTGCGTGCGTGTGCGTGTGCGTGCGTGGGCGTGCGTTTTGCGTGCGTGTGCGTGCGTGTGCGGCGTGTGCGTGCGTGTGCGTGGCGTGTGCGTGCTTGTGGTGGCCGTGGCGCGTGCCTGCGTCCTGCTGCCTGCGTGTGCGCGCGTGCGCGCGTATGAGCGCTCGTGCGCGCGTGCGCGCGTTGTGTCGTGTGTGGCGTGTGTGCTTGTGGTGTGTGTGTGGGTGTGTGGTGTGTGTGTGGGTTGTTTGTGTGTGTGTGTGTGTGTGTGTGTGTGTGTGTGTGTGTGTGTGTGTGTGTTGTGTGTGTGTGTGTGTGTGTGTGTGTGTGTGTGTGGTGTTTGTGTGTGTGTTGTTGTTTGTGTGTGTGTGTGTGTGTGTGTGTGTGTGTGGGTGCGCGTGCGCGTGCGCGTGCGCGTGCGCGTGCGCGTGCGCGTGCGCGTGTGCGTGTGCGTGTGCGTGTGCGTGTGCGTGTGCGTGTGCGTGTGCGTGTGCGTGTGCGTGTGCGTGTGCGTGCGTGTGTGTGTGTGTGTCTCCACACACATCTTGAGCATGCAACCGCAAGTGACCCCAAAACTTCCTCAACACACACACACACACACACACACAAGCCCCTACTGCACCAAAGACACACACTCACAAACAAAAGGAACAAAAAACACCCTAAACCCTAAACCCTAAACCCTAAAACCTTCTGAAGCTGCTCCAGGTGGCTTGGTCGCTGGAGCCAAGCACATGACGCAGGGCGTATTTGCAGGGGGCTGGGCCATTGTCGCTAGGGCCTTCGTGCGCGTGGCTGATGCCCAAGTGCTGTGGTTGGATGCTTAACAAGCAAACTCGTCATACAGTTCTTTCTGCATTGAGTAAGACTGTCTGGCCTCTTCAACTGTAATCGCTCCATATCTGAACGAAGTGTGTGACCTGGACTCTTAGACTGCCAGTGCGCGGTGTCTCTGGCATGGCGTGCCGATGTTTTGCGGAGCTTGGGCAACTGGCTCTCGGCATAATGCTTGCATCAATCCGCAGAATCCACAACTTTACAGGGTTTAGGGTTTGGGGTTAAGCATGGGTGTGGGCGGGTTGGGGGAGGGGG